>JANSTW010073538.1:0-10149 GCA_027564275.1 Diadocidia ferruginosa | reverse complement strand
GCTAAATGATCATTTTGCTAAAGAACTAACGCTAAACAATGAAAAGCTAAATAAAAAACGCTAAACAACAGGCACCCCTGGTCACATATTTTGGTGATCAGTGAAACGGATCACACAAAATCTGAACCACTGCAGTGGCATTTTGAATTAAAGGTGAAAATTCGGTTGTGGAAAATTTCGCAGCCAAACATAATGTGCAATTCACATTCACAACCTCTTTAGTGCAAAGCAGTGACGTTATTCACTTCCTAACTTGGCATACCTTACTTATAGAGACATAACAAATAAGCCACTGTAACCTGATACCATGGTGAATAAATTTCTAAATAAATTAAAACTTTATGATTTCCGAACGTATTTTGTCAAAAATGAACAAATGGGTGTCAAAAGATATGTATTTGTATTATTTGTATTATTGATTGAAGTGAATTTCAGGTTTTTTTTTAATTTGTTATACAAATTTGACGAAAAAAGAGAAAAATCGATGAAAAAATTGGTTTTGGCCTCTTTTTTAATTAGTGACCCGAAATTACAAGAAAAATAAAATATGTATAGCAGGAAAGAAACCAAAACTATGCTCTTGTAGATTTATTTTAGATTTTTTTTTAATAATTTTCTGTGATATCTCACATATCAACACCTTCCTCCCCCAACATCACACAACGTCACAGTTTTGCTAACCTCCTCCCTCTCTGTTTGGTTTGACGTAATATATGGACGTTCCCTTTGAGTTATAAACAGACTAGAATATATGCAAAATTATTTAGGTAATTTTTTTCATTTGACGATTGAATTATTGTGTTATTAAAAAAAATTGTATTAAAAATTAGGCTGGATCTTGGAGCGACCAATGCCCCCAGCCCTTATAAATTAAGGCCCTTGAGTATACTTATCTATTTAGTAAAAATGTTATCAAATTTATATAGTATGATTCATGGATACGCGCAAACATTTTAAGGGATTATAGGTCATCCTCAGATTATGACCTATTATTCACACCTCTTCCGAGTTACAGCAGACTATACATTTTTGAAGTTGACATCGCTTACTTAATTATATCATCGAAGAAACTTACGACTTCTTAGAAAAGAAATAACATTTCTGATAACACAAGAAAGAAAAGATTCCGTTATTTTACTCAACATTTTAGTACTACAACATTCCAGATTATATTTGGAAAATCTTTAGTAGATATACCTACATTTTTTTCGAAGTTCATTTATTCAAAAAATGAATTGAACAAACCACCTCGATTACCGGAATTTCATTCTATAGAGGATTTATGGGATAAATGTGTATTAAAAACAAAAAGTTCAAAAAAATTAAGAATAACTTTGCTGCTAAAAACGATTAATTTATATTCATGTTTTTCTTTTATTGACCCAGACTTTTATTGTCTCAGATGATCATTAATGCTTTTTTTATTACATATCGTTTACATAAATCAAAAATTCATTAAGTATACATATAAAAAAATTATCATGTAAATGTTTTTGTGTTTAATGTTTATATTGTCCCATTAAAAATAATTTAGTTAATAAATTTGTTGAATTTTCTTTTTAAATAAAGCATAATTATTGTTGGTAGTAAGAGAAGAAAATGGATAATATAAATTAAGAAAAGCCAGAGTAAAAAAAATCAAAAAAATTTATATTACGGATACTTCCTATATTATGGTTTAGTTTTTTAGATAATATGCAATAATACTATTATATTTTTTAATTCTCGCCTAGAATTCGTCTTTATATTTACAAAAAAATATTTTTAGAAATACAATACATCATTATTTATTTGATAACAAATAAAGTTACTACTAATAAAACCATATACAAATATTAATGTTGATTTTAGTTTTGTTGCGAATTATATAATAATATACATCAATGATAAGTACTACTCCGACACGATAACATTATTCTCCTGCTTCTCACATGTTACGATGCAAATCAAAACCTATAGGGATAAAGACATTAATTGAAAGAACCACGCCACCACAGTATAAAATAATAACCCAGTAGTAGCTTTTGAAAATTTGAAATACGATTTTATTTTCAAAATTTGAAGGACCTTGATTTCGTTGTATAGGCAACATTCTGTCTGAGAATATGGCCGACAATATGTTTAGTTCATTGTAGAGGCAGAATTCTGTCTGAGAAGATGGCCGACAATTTGGCGAAAATTTTGCGATTTGCAATGACTTTGAATAGAATAAATTTTGATCGCGGCGTCCTGTTTTATAGTTTTCTAAATAAAAAATATTGTATTAATATAAATTTTTATAAAATTCATTGAAATTTATTGCTCAACGAAAGCTTGTAAATTAGAATTAGGTTTAATTATTGCGTTTTTGTATAGTTACTTCTTATTCATCAGTTAGTCTCCAAAGACAAACTACATATTTATGTGTTTTTTTTTCTCTCCGTGTAGTAAACTAGTTTTAATAATTTTATATTTACAGCATTCTCAATGTTCCTGAATATCAAGGAAAAACCGCAGAAAAATAATTATTTGCTCACAAAATTTTATTAACCTTTTAGCTATCCTGGTGGGTCATATTCAACTATCAATTGGGTCATATTGATAGTTGAATCATTAACATTTTGCAAATAAATGGTAAAAGCTAAAATAAAAAAATTACCAGATTTTTTTCTATTGCTAAAATTTAATCTTACCGATAAATTGCAGATGCAAACTCTAAGTTTAAAAACTAAATTTAATTATATACCATTCTTGACTTATATCTTTTATTCTATATTAACGTACACCGTATTTCCAGAATCTTGGAAAACATCAAAAGTGATTCCATTTAATACAGTTACTAATCCATCAAACGTTGAAGATTATCGGCCAATAAGCCAATTACCTATATATTGTCAAAGGTATGGAAAAAAAACGTACATCAGCAAATGACCATTTTCTTAAATGAAAATAATATGCTATTTAGTAAGCGTCTGGTTTCCGTGAAAAGCATAGCAAAACTACTGCATTATTGAACCTAGCCAATTCAGTTTGTAGTCAGCTAGATAAAATTTTACAGTGATTAGATTTCGCAAAAGCTTTCGACAGCATAAACCATATCTAACTTTAATAAAATTGAAAATATATATACATTTTCTAGTTCGGCAGTAAGTTTAATTAAGTCTTACTTCACAAATCGGTTTCAAATTACTTCAAAAGCAGGTGTTCCACAGGGTTCTGCTCTAGAGCCCCTGGTTTTTAGTCTTTTTATAAATGATTTACCCTCAGTAATCAAGCATAGTTGTATTAATTTATTTGCAGACGATTTTAAGTTACATTGTAGTACACCTATTTCAAATTTAAATGACTGTATTTGTAAAATTAATAGCGACCTTCAATCAATTTTTTTTTCTTGGTCAGAATGAAATGGATTAAATCTTAATCCGACCAAATCTAAGTCATTATTAATCTGTAATAAGATCCAACCCTAATACATTGTCATCGGTTTTAATTGATACTAATGTCATTCCGTTTTGTTCTTCTACCAAGTACATTGGATTAGTAATTGATAGAACTCTTTCATGTTATTTGCAGGTAAATGCAGTTTGTATCAGGGTTTACTGTGGATTGCGTTGTCTTTGGAAATTGTCCAACGTAACTCCTAAAGCAACATTGATGGTCAAAGCGTTGTTGATTCCACATTTTATGATTGGAGATATAGTGTATTTTTAAATTTAAGTTTCAAAAACCGCAGAAAGTAGCTTTAAATTCATGCAGGAGATATGTTTTTAATTTTAAAAAAATCGACAGTATATCTGACCATTCCACATGTATACTGTAATCTAACTAACCACCACTTTATTTGTGTGATATATTAGTAAAATCAAACGATTTATTATTTTAAAACAAATCTCTATTATATTTTCAGCTTCAAAATTTGATTTCAGCTGTGCTTCGTTGGTTTTAACATGTAAAACAGGCTTGTTTTACATGTTTTCACAAATCTGCCGCAGAAATAATCTTTAGATTATTTCAAAAGTATTTTTAAAAGATGAGCGCTATTTTTACGCTTAAAATGAGCCTACGCACAGTTGGCTACGATAACGGGAATATTTTTAAATTAAAAAAATCGACAAAAAGTAACAGGCGAGCAGGATTTAGTAAAAGCTAAGCATATCTTAACTTTATTTAAGCTTTAGCTTAACTTTAACTAGGCTTTATTAATGCTTTATCTAAGCTTTTCTGAACTTTACCTGAACTTTACCGAAGTTTAAGCTAAGCTTTACCGAAGTTTAAGCTAATACTGAATTCTGCTCGCCTGTTACTTTATTCAAAATTGATAGGCAAAAAATTTTGATATATCAAAAAACATTTGTATGGTTTCCCTATAAAAAAATTGCGAGAAGCTTCGCCGCATTAAGCCTAAATTATAAACAGGCTAAAGCCTAAACTAAAGCTCAGGATGAGGCGAAGCCTCTCGCAAAAAAAATTTCCAGGAAACTATACAAATGTTTTTTGATAAATCCAAAAATTTTCAGTAAATTTGCCTATAAATTTTGACAAAAGTAACAGGCGACCAGAATTCAGTAGGAGCTTAAGCTTCGGAAAGTTTAGCTAAAGCTTAGATAAAGCCTAAATAAAGCTTAACTAAAGCTTTATTTAAGTTTAACTTAAGCTTAGATAAAGCTTATTTAAAGCTTAAGTAGAGCTTAGTTAAAGCATAACTAAAGCTTATTTAAAGCTTGATTAAGCTTGCTAAAGCCTAAAAAAAGCTTGCTAAAGCTTAACTAAAGCTTGATTAAGCTTAACTCAAGTTTAAATAAGCTTAGTTCTTACTGAATTCTGCTCGCCTGTTACTTTTTGTCGGAAATTGTTTTTTTTATTTAAAAATGTTCATGTTTTTGTAGCTACCGTGCGTAGGCTCATTTTAAGCGGAAAAATAACGTACATCTTTTAAAATAATTTTGAAATAATCTAAAGATTATTTTTACTAAAGATTTGAGAAAACATGTAAAACAAGCCCGTTTTACATGCTAAAACCAACGTTGCACAGCTGAAATCAAACTTTCTACCTGAAAATGAAAGAAATTTATGCCTTAAAATATTTTACCATCGCAGATGCTTATGCATAGACGTGTTTAAAGAGGTATATCTTTAAAAAATCAGTTTAATTCGTTCATTTTTTCCATCAAAATCTGTTGATATATTTTGAAAAAAATCCCCATGTATAGCCCACACTTTTTTCGGTATTTTTCTGACTAGTTTAGAATCCCAGGAATTTGTTGGGGAATCGTTAGGGGATGTAAAAAGACTGCGATTGCTATAGAAATCAGTTTAATTCGTTCATTTTTTCCATCAAAATCTGTTGATTTTAAATTTTGAAAAAAATCCCCATGTATAGTCCACACTTTTTTTGGTCTGTTTTCTGACTATTTTAGAATCCCAGGAATTCGTTGGGGAATCGTTAGGGGATGTAAAAAGACTGCGATTGCTATATAAATCAGTTTAATTGGTTCATTTTTTCCATCAAAATCTGAGCCTTTAAAAAAATTTTCACTTTAGAAAAAAACATTGTTTTTTCTAAAGTTTACCAAATTTTTCATAGGTACGCTTTGCTTAAGCCTATCCACTAATTTATTTAAAAATAGCTTTACTTTGAATTAGACCGATACGATTAGCCTGTTTTAAAATATTAACATATATACTATATAGTTGAAGATTTTTAATAATAAAGTCCCTTTTGTTAAATTATTATTATAAGAAATGTCTTTCAGATATTTAAAAGCAGCAATCTTTTTCTTATAGACTGGGCAACAATTTTCCATGGCGTGGTCGACAAACACTGTGCAAGGCGATCCAATCACAGGAAATTGAAAATGATTTTTTAGTAAAAATTCGCACCGCAACTTCCATCGCAGATTTCCGGCAGCTTTTGCAGCATCATCATCATCAATATCATTCAATCGCATTTAGCGGTGACAAAAGAGATGTTTACCTTTTAAATGTTAATGATGAACGACATTTGAATGAAAAAGAAAGAAATAATCTGATAAAGTCGTCAATAATAAATAGTACATCAAACACAACCCCATTTGGGCTTAGTGACTGTTATGTAAGAAAGGGAAAAAATCGATACAATATCCATAAAACACAAAATAATAGAATTGTAGGTGGTGGCGTTGGTGGTGGTAGCTTTGTCGTCGATAATTGCAATGACAATATTATAAGCTGCAGCAGCAAAAAAACTGATATTGATAATAATAATACGGAAAACCTAGAATGGTACATTCAATTGGCTTCTCAATGTTACAATGAAGGTTTTCAATGGCATGTGAATTACCTGAACGATTGTTCACAACGATATGCAATATTGAAAAAACGTCGACTTGCTACGGTTACGGACAACGTTAAGCAACCCACAGTTGGAGTTAATAGTGATTATTATAAAACTGATTCAGTTAACTCCCAGTCAGAGGATAAGGATTGTAAAATTCGAATAAATATTAGAAAACAACATCTTTCAACTAGTAACAATCGAATAAGACCTTTTGTGGTGACTGAACCGAATACATTTGAAAATATTATGAACAATTCTTGTGATACCATTGACGTAAAAGAAATTAATAAAAGTGATAAACTGAATGATATTATTGATGAATTTTCTGCAATAAATATCTCAGCTTCATCAAATTCATTTAAGTTTGATGGAATTTTACCGCAAATTATTTTAACCGACTTCTCAGCACTGAATCACAGGGCAGCTTCAACGCCTCTCTTATTAACACCATCATCAGCGGCATATGAATCAGTCGGTAGTGGTGGTGATAGACTGTTTGATTTTAATATAAATAAAAGCAACGACATTTCCGGAATAACATTCGATTCAAAAAAAATAATATAAACATCCATTCAACTAAAAATTAAAAATATTATTGTTGTTATTATATATTCAAGCCAACATAATATTTATTAATTAAAATTGCGCTATTTTGTTTATTATATTGCGATAATATACTAAAAATATATACAAAGACGAGAGTTACTTAGTATCTATCTATCTATATACTGTTGTAGTATATAAATCGAAAAATTTATTTGTGTAAAAAAATATTTTTAAATTTTTTTTATTAACAACGCAATACATTTAATATACGCGAGTCTATATTATGATACAATAACACTTAGTTGATTTTATATTTTTGTGCAATACAGTTTATATATGTGCCGGACTTGTTCTATACATTTTTAAGCAATTCAATATTTTTAAGAATAATTTTTTTCTAGTAATTTAAAAAAAGAGTATTTAGTATAGCAAACTTTGTATATACAAAAAAAAACTATGATTTCTATAATGGAACCAAAAGGTGAACTATGTGATAATAACTTACAGGCTATACTATCGTCAAGTGCAATTAGTCAACGTGGTGTTGATTTGCACATTATACCGGACGAAATGACCATTGATTGTGAACAGCTTTCGAAAAAGGTGTTAAAATTAGATTTGAATCAACAACGGTCGGAAAAGAAGACCATTACTTATGATGAGGAGGGAAATGAGAAAACTTCTTCTCCGTCTATATTATCCCCGAAATCACCATTGTCCGATTTAGGTAAGATATTTTTCAACTGTGCGTATACAAAATCTCAAAACAATTTACGTTTAAAAGATTTAAAAAAATAATAATACGTATAAAATCATTGAATATCGAAGGTATCGCATATGTAGAAGTGCAAAATCTCTTGATCATGATAATTAACGACCACTTGAAAAAAAAATCACTATAACGACGAGGCCAACCTTTATTTTTTTTTAAATCTCATGGACTCGTAAATTGTAAAATTATTTTACTATCGAGTCCATGAGATTTTTCTAATTTTTGATTTCAAGTTGGTGCGTCGTTATAGTGATTTAAGTCGTTGTTAAAGATAATAACTAGGTGTTTATATTGAGGAAATAAAAAATTATTAATTTTTTTTTTGTTTATCAAAAAATTCTAATAAATTTCTACATATTATTACCACAGCTACAGGAAAATCAGCAATTTATTTAGTGTAAAATTTTCGCGCTTTTTTTCGTTTACATATTTTGCTATATTTTTTTGATCGATTTGTCCATTAAATTTTTCAATAAAATAAACTAAAAACTATTGAATTGATTTTCTGTATTTTGTTTTTATTATTTAATATTTAAGATTGTTTTGAAAGAATTTTTATTTTTCGAATAAAATTATTTTCAGTTAAATTTCGGTGATCTTTGTATAGATGTAAAAATAATTTTATAATCAAAATTCAAAATCGCATTTATTTTGGCTATAAACTTAAATATAAACAGAACTTGTAAAATACCACACGATGGTATATAGTTACTATAAGCGAAGCTTTCAATATTCAATGAGCATACATTGAAAATATTTATATACAAAAAAAAACCAGAGTATTGTAAACAATTTTTTTTTGGGGCAATGACTGAATATTTTAGAGGGGTCCAAAAATTGATAAAAAATGTAAATAAATAAATGATATAAGATTGATAAATTGTAATAAATAAATTTGATTAATTTTCAAATATTTTTAATTATACAGATCGTTCCAGTGGTGGTGGTGGTGGTGGCGGTCGTAATAACACAATTTCCCACCAAACGTCGATAACATCTCAAATAGAAGTGGTGGAAGATCGTAAAGCGTTACGTGATGCACTTTATCAGGGTATTTTTCATCGGCATCGTCGTACAATATTTGCAGTTGGCAGTTTTTTACGTATGCTTAGAACCCGAAATTCACAGTACAATACGATACGTAGTTTGTCAGAAGGTGAAGACGATACAAGATAAAAATAATTTAGTTAAAAATATTTATTAAATAATTTATATTATAAGATGTGCGTGTTTATTATATAAGTCTTTTTATATATATAATATATAATTATTTATATTATATATTATTCACTTTGATATAATATTATATACAACTAAAAAAATAAATAAATATTTTAAACATCTTTTCACCAAAAATTAGATTATAGCCCATAAAGCATTAAGATTTTTAATGTTTAAATTACATTACGCATTATATATTATATTGAAATTTATCTATGAAGGAAATATAAATAAATTAATATTTATAATTAAAATTTTATTTAAATTTATATAAGATTATTAAACTATATATACACATAACTCTACCAAAGATTAATAAAGAATAAAAAAGATTAATTCAAATAAATATTGAAAAAAGTGTTGTTTTTATTTTTTCGTTTGATATAAATATACATTTTTTACAGCTTTGATCAAATCTCATAAAAAAATTTATTGGTTTTATTGGCTATAATAATAATAAATATTTGGCAATATTATCATAATATATTATATAGAGAGTTCAAAAATAATGAAAAAAAAATTTAATGAATTTTTAATTTATTCAACATTATAGATATGTATAACATTTATAATATGAACGAATTATATGAAAATAAATTTTTATGACGCTTTACAATTTTTCTATGATATTTCCAGCGAGCTTGGAAAAAATATTTTGAATTGTTTTTGTTATGTGGATAAATTAACTGATATATTATACAATAATCTTTACTACTTGTTCAATAAATATGTTCCTCCCAAGAAAGGTAAGCGTATCAGCGATAATATTGCAAAGCCGGGGTTCAACCAGGATATAAGAAAATTTATTGCTGAACGCGAAACCGCATATAATAATTGGAAAGCTCGGCGAAAATCTGAGCTTTTTACCATATACAAACAAATAAGAAATCGAACTAGTAACAAAATTCATAAATCCAAAATCGTCTTTTGTATCGGTAAACTGAATCCATGTCTGCCACAAAAACGGCTTTTTAAAAATCTACGAACAATGGGACACATATATGTGCTTTCTCCAACCAAGTTTAAATGGATTTTGGTCGTAACCAAAATAATTCTTCCCCTTTTAACGCAATAATAATATTTTCTGTTCAGATTCTTTGGGTTAAAACATCTTTAGCTTTACTTATGTCTGCGAAACAGTCTCAATACCAGCCGTTCCTATGTATTGCACAAGAAAGTGCATAATATTTTGACATTTGACAGTAGATTTAGTACTTCGCGGTTAAATTTACTACATCAATTTTTAAACAAGTTTACATTTTCATTCATGTATTAGTGCATATTTTGGCCATAACCAAAATCCACATAACTTTGG
>JANSTW010073527.1:0-10152 GCA_027564275.1 Diadocidia ferruginosa | reverse complement strand
GGGTAGATATTTTACCAATTTTACGTAAATAATTTTTTACATATTATTTATTATTTAAATAAAATTTTAGTTAAAATTTAAATATATTTATAATTTTAATATTTTATGAAATATAATAATAAAAGTATTTATTCAGTAAAAAATATTTTATGAAATATATTATTAGAACTATTTATTACGTAAAAAAATATTAATTCAGAGTAGGTACTTTATCAATTTTACGTAAATAAATTTTTAAAATCAAAATTAAAGCTCATCCGCTATATTTATGTCGTTTTCTATTATATCTGGATCCACATTTGGTATGTTATCAGAAGATTTTAGAGTTTTGTAGAAATCATGATATATCGGATCAATTAGATCTAGTAACGACAACAAATCATTTTTTTTTCCTTCGATATAATCGGTACACTTTTAACATTAAATACATCCTTTAAGTTTACATAGTTAAATCCTCTTTTTTTAAAATTTACTTTGTTAAATGACGTATTTTCAATTAAAGTATTTTTATATTCAACTACACCAAAATTATTTTGTGTGTACCTAAACCACCTTACATCAAGCCACGAAAATTTTTCACCTTCGTTATTTGTTTTTCTCCACAAAAATTTTTCTTTAGTTGCAGTACCGAAGTCAAAAAAATTTTCTTTTAACATTTCATAAACATAAAAGTTATTTTTTTTTCCAACTGATCTTACAAATTGGTACCAGTCTCTTGGATGATGAAGTCTGACTGTTGTTTTTTTTTTTTTTCTTTCGATAAGAGCGTGGTCAACATCACACTCCATATGAGTGTGGCCTGGAGTCAAAAATTTATGTTCAATTGTTTTTATGTGAGGATGTTCTTGAATAAATAAATTAAACATTGTACTAACGTAAGAATTTTTATTTTGACCAGAGCATGAGTCACTATAGAAAATTATAGTATCTACAGTTTTATCAGATACAATGCTTTCAAGATGTCTTAAAAGACATGAGGCAATCTCGTTTGCTCCTCTTTTACCTTCTGCTTCTTGCCACATAAAACAATGTGGTGTATTATTTTCACAATCATGAACAGTCAAATTATACGTATACAGTTGCCTTTTATAAAAACTAACCGATGTATTCAAATATGGTGTGGGAAGGCATTGCTGCAAATCAAAAGTAAATGTTTTTATATTACTTTTAGATTTAGCTAATAGTTTATCCTTTTTATTCATTTCATAAGCTAATTTTGCTTCTTCTTGATGGCGTGTTTTTTCATCTTTTATCAGAGAGAGAGCTCATTCGAGCTGTTATTTGTATATTTAAGTTTAGCGTCGAATGTATCACACTTGTTGCATAGGTCTAATTTGGGAGGCTTAAATTTTAAATTCATTGTGTTGAAAATTTCACCATATTTCGATAAGCTTACTATTTTATTACTTTGCTGGCAAAATAACTGATGCATTTGACTAATTGATTAATCGGGGTTTGAGTATTTTTTTGAAGAGTCACTTCGACCGTAATGACATTCGTAAGCCGGAAAACTTGATATGTCGTTTCTAATTAGTTGATTTTTGCTTTCGGTGAACTTGTTTTTTGGTGTTGACAATCCGCGCTGATCAAGAATAGAAATATGAGGCGAACATTTTTTTTTATCAATAACACTTCTTAAAAAGCTTGCTGTTTCTCCAAAACACTTAAGAAAACAATCTTGACAAACACAAACTTTTTCTCCATTTAGTTCCAAATAATACTTCATTGTGAACTGTCGATTCTTTGGTTTAAGTGATTTTTTTAAGGTTTGAGAACGTTTTTCCGAAATTTCGATCAAAGAAAATATATATAATACTCTATTATTATATGACTCTAATTTCCAATATTGATCAAAAATTGATTTTTGGTCTTCATATAAAATTTTTTCATTGCACTTATTGCGACAAATTTTCATTTGAATACATTTCCGTTCTTTAATTATTTTTCCAGTCTTTGTGACATACGATTTTCCACTGTTTCTTTTTTCTTTTATAATTTTCTTTGACTCTCTCACTCTGTTGCCATCATCTTGTACATTGATTACATTATTTAATATGGTTTCTTCTGTATGCTCTGCGATAATTTCATCTTGTTCGGATTCTGAATCTGTAGTATCAGACGGAAGAGAAAAGTCTGGATCTTTAACTGAATCATCTGAATCGTAGTCCATATTTATGTTTTCCTGAATCTGCTCTTTAGAATGTTGCCGTTGAGAGAAGATCGATTTCAGCTGTGCAGTAGAAATGTTCACATGTTCATCCAAATTAGACCGTGTTTCATTTTCAATAGAATCGGGGTAAAAGGTATTTATAAAGAATCGATCACCTATGGCAACCTCCCGATTATTATTTTTAAAATTAATCTTTTCGTATTTAGAAGGCCACTGGTTGAAGTCACTATGTCCGATATCATTTTGGTCTTGTAAAACAAAAGTACCTATATAGTCATAGAAAGATCGAACCCATGTAAACAACAGATATTTTTTATTTAATTTTATTAAATACCTGTACTGCTACTTCCTATAATTCCCCTAATCATACTGTTTTCAAAAGTTTTATTATAGTTTTCTGGATATGGTCGTTTTCCTATAAAGAGTATATAGGTACCATATATTATATAGATAGCTATTGAGATACTAATTAAAACATTAAGATACTTACTGTACGGTGGTACGAGCGGAGCACTGTGTCCATTTTGTTGAGCCATTTTTAATAAAATACTTGCACGCGACGACATAGTTAAAGCATTTAAAATTTTTTAAAGTTTTATTTTTAACGGTAATTTTATTTCCTTTGAATGGAATATAATATATAAACATTAAAACATCGTTACATAAAAATTATTTGTTTTGCTTTTATACGAGATATGCAGATATTTTTTATTTTTTAGATAATAAAATTTACGATCGATAGGTAAGCGAACAGAATAATAAGATACTATAATATTATAAAGGTATTCACATTTCGTTGACCGATCAGCCTGTTCCTAAATTTAACGAAAGTAACAATATTGTATCTGCACGTTTTAAAGTCAAAATTAGAAAATGGGGTCATCTTACTAAATAGTTTTGTGTTTAAATACTACTTGGATCCAATTGGAATAACAGCATATATCAAAATTAAATGAAAAAATGACTGGGGAATAACCATATTATGTTTACTTATTCTTCGATAAATTATAATTGAATAGTTTGGAATAACCGATTATCTTAAGTTAGTTCAAATCAACAAAATAAATGTATTTTGGAATAATAACACAACTGAAAATAAGCCTCTATATGATGAAACAAAAAAATTGGAAGAACGACATATGTGAATATACTTCTCAAATAAAAGCAAACAAAAATTTGGAAAAACAACATAAGTTGAGATATGTTGTGTTCTAATGTATTTAAACATTTATAATAACAACATATCTTGCGACATGCTTACTTGCCAACCTGTTGAAGAATGAAAATAAATGGCATAAACAGTAAATAAATTAACATATGTTGTTATTCCGTTTACAAATGAAAAGTCAATTTATAGTTATGTTATTATGTCATTTTTTAAATTCAAATATCTCGGTTGCTGAGAAAGATATATTTACAAAATTTTGACACAATATGTAATTTGATACGGAGAACACGATGGTGCTAAAAACTCATTTTTAGCATAAATCGAGTTATGTTGTTTTTCCTTATCGCTACAGAATTTTAATGTAAGCTATAAATAAAAAAATAAAATAAATGTTTTGATTTCTAAGTTGCAAGGATATCTTGCAAAGGAAATTTTATTTGCCTTAGGCAAAAGAAGGTACGATATAACTAAAACCCCTAAAACTAAAATTTAGCTCTTGTCAAGACCTTTCATTTGAATACACATAACCCATATATGTATTTTTGATATTTTTCATACAAACGATAAAGGGGTGTTTCTATTTGAGAATAATAAATATTGGGTGGAAAAATATTGCGAGAGGTAAATTTCATACGAGAAAAATATTAAAGTGCAATAGGGACCAAAACGCACGATAAAAAAATATCGGTGGTGATAATGTAGGAATATCGGGTGAAATATCCACAATATTGTTTCTACAAAAAAATATTTTGCTTAAAGTTTACCACTTTTACAATAAATTGTTGCCGATATTTATTTGTTTTGATTTATTTTATTATTTCTTTCGTGTAACAACGTCAAATTTTCTTTACATTGGGAATTTAATGGATTTTAATTGATTTGGAAAATTGGACATGACAATTCACTATATCTGCATTTGTCTTTCAGCAAAGTATTCAGGTAAGTATCTCTCTTTTCAATTCCCCGATAAAAATTTATTCACACAATAAATTGTTCCATAGAAACCTCACATAATTAATAATCCTTTGTAAAAAATTAAGAAAACAATTTTGACAATTTTGGTAACCTTTCTAATAACTACAACTAATAATCCTATTTTTTGAAAATTGAGTTGGAAACTTGGAAATATGCAAAATTTCAAAATTTAAAACAATATTTAGAACAAAAAATCCGAAATTTAATGGAACTAAATTCTAATTTATAAAGTATTTTAAAAGGCTTGTGGTAACACAAGCCGAGCTAAATAAATTTATTTATTTCCTTTTTAATTGTATATATCTAATAATAAAAACAAAATACGCGACAATACGATAAGATGATGAAATTTTATAATTTTTTTATTGTTTAGAAGGTAATAAATATTACGTGATAGAAATACTATTATCTTATCTATTATCTTATAAATGAATATAATATACCTAATGTTTGTATACTACAGCTTTATAACTCAATAAATTTAAAGTTATTCTGTGGTCGGTATTTTTTTTTTAGTATTTCACAATGTATAGTAGTATAGTACGTATAGTAAGTATGTATTATAATTATTATATATAGTAGTATAGTACGTATAGTAAGTATGTATTATAATTATTATATATTTTTTTTTTTAAATAATATAATTATGTAGTTAAAAAATAATTATAAATTATAAAAATAAATATTTTCTTTCTTTCGACTGTAAATGTTAACAATTTTGAAATTTAGAAACACAGGCTAATCGGTCAACGAAAAGTGAATATTTTTGCAATATATTATTGGCTAGCTATTATCCTGAGCCTTTACAAATTATATCAATTTACTCATATAGCGACAAGAGTTGCACTACTTCTAGGCTAACCCGTCATCAGTGGAGTTGAATAAACACCCTCCAGATAGTGCAAAATAAGCATAATTTGAATTAACCTATGATTTCAAGTAGGATATAGCTCAAGTGAATTTCAGACCAAAAATGATAAAAATAAAATCCCTTGAGCTATATCCTATTTTTAGGTCAATTCAAAATCAAGGAATGCCTATTTGGCACTGGAGGGTGTTCATCCAACTTTATTTCCTAGTCAAAAGCTTGTGGGCCCCTATCTCTAAAGATATGAAGTATGATTTATATATCATCATCATCGTGTCCTTTACTCCAAAGAGTATATGGACCATTTACTCCTTTTTCTATCTGATATCATGGTTTTTATTGACGACTATATCAAAGGTGTAGGTTGTCCGCAACTCGCACTAGCCATATTTTTTTGGTGATCAGTGGGGCGGGTTTTACCACTGCGATTGCTTTAAAAAAAACACATGCGCGAATGAAAGGTGATAGCCCAGTTATGAACATTTTTTGGCCCTACTGATCCTCGAACCCACAACCTCTTGAACACAAAGCCTTGACACTAACCACTGCTCTATGCAGTATGCTGACTATTTAATTTATATATATAGGCACACGTTATTTATTTGTTACCGTAACAAAGGGGTCCAAATGTTGAATCCTCTGCATTCTTGCCTCTTGGATATTTTCAAATATTGTAAAGGACTAGTGGAAAGGCACTTGAACAATGTTTGTTCATGGAGTGTGCAGCGTTCGGCCGCTTTTCAGGGAGCTGTTTAAAAATTGATATATTAAATGAACCGGCTGGAATAAAAAAATGATGGGGATCGACTAAGGAGAACACCAACCCAACATTCTTTCTCACCACTATAATAAATGCCTAAAATTATCTTTTCAAAATGTTCCATTTTTCTCCTCCTTAACTCCTATACAAACTGCAAAGTGTGTATTAAATCAATGAGTATATGGGGAATAATAGTTTCTATAATATTAATATAGGTTGCTTTTTCTAACTATATTTTAACGTACCATGGATAAAGAAATAAGTATGGATTGGCTTTTTGCATATAGGCGCACTCTTTACTCCCTCGCGTTTAAATATATAGCAAAAATAATTTTTTGTGGAATCAAATTCAGTGAAAAATCAATGTGGCCATTTTGTATAATAGTAAACTTTAACATTTCGAATAAGTGTGTGCGGTGAAAATTTGTAAAAAAAACATCATTTAAATTAAGTTATGGCAAATAAAAGTGATAAAAACAATATAAGGAACTCTTGTGTGATGGAATGCAAATACAGAAAGGAAGATTTTGTAAATATTTCGTTTCATGTCTAAGGAAAATAAAATTCGTGTGCGTTGTTTTACATCAAAAATTTCAATATTTTTTGAGAAAAACAAGTAAATTCATTTTATTAATGCTATTTATTTTGTGTTATTACCAAATGCATTATTTAATTCAGGAATTTCTGCAAAATCAAAGATTTATATCATAATTATTTGTTTGTCTTAAATATGCTGCAATGTTATGACGTAACACACAGGGATGTAGTCGCGATTTAAAAAAATGTATATATTTGACAACAAATAAAATATTTTCTTTAAATATTGGAATCCATCCCTGTTTTTTTTTGCAGCCATTTTCTAAAAATCCATTTGAAAAAAAGAAAAAATTTATTTTCCATTCTAGTTATTTCTAATTCTATGATTTAGTATATATAATATATAAACAGATACACACAGTACACAGGGTGTATCTTTCCATGCGACTACGGGAATACGTGGTGGAGTGTCTTTAAACCATTTACTCCATATTCTTCCATAAAGAAGGGTTATCGGAAATGTAAAAAGTTTGAAATATTATAATTCAATATGGTGATCTCACCAAAATTCGAAAAAATTTAAAATTTATTATAGTTATCTATCTCTATATACACCTTTAAATCTTTCGGTTCATCTCTAAAACATCGGCAAAAATAGATAAGTTGACATTTATAATAAGCTATTTGAATGCATTTCCGACAATTCTTTGATGTGCCATGTGCCCTATATGATCCTTATATTCCTATGTACGTATAATGGATTAAAGATGGGGATGATGATGCGAAAATCGTTTATATTTATATTTTATATGATTTAAAATTGCACCCATATAACAATTTATAAACAAGAAAACTTTGATAAAATAATTTAGAACGTGTTTTTCGTAAATTTTATAGAAAATCGCTTAATTTTAAATAAATTATTTAAAAGTTTTTTTATGTTTCTTACAATACGCAGGGCTTCTTTTACACAGGGTATATATAGATTGTATATATATATCGATTAGCCTGGCCGCCAATAATATAGGAGTTAAATTTTGATATTGTATGGTTGCTCATGGCAGTTTTAGTTTTATATGGAATTTTCAATAACAATGTACTGTAGAAAATAGAAACTATACTTTTGGCTTTTATTTAATTAGTACTAATATAACTAACTAATTGTAATTATATTTAAAAAAAATTATAAAGTCAAGTCATTTAATACATTTGAGTAAAATATATATTTTTTCTGGAACTTTTTTTTTAAGTTTTGTAGCAAGTCGAATATTTTAAGCCTACAAGAGCAAAAAAAAACAAAACGCAATTTAAGACAAAATTACCATCCTAAATATATATACTTATTTACTTATACCCTCTGGAGAATTTGTTTTTATTTCATTTTTTATGGCTTGTTTAAATGTGTTTTTTTTATTCGTTGTTGTCTTTCATAATATCATCAAACAAAATATATGCTATTGGGCGGAAAAATAAAAAATCTATATAAATTTAGTATTATTTTTATTTTTTACCTCTAATTTAAGCACGTAATGTATTTTATTTAAAAAGCTTGTGTGTGTACTTGTAATAATTAAAGGCGATGCTATCTTTAGATGTAATTTTTATTTTATTTTAAAAGCTAATAAAAATAATGCGGTTTTAATTTAATGTTGAAAATTATTTAATTTGGCTTTTGTAACTGAGTTCTCACAATGATTTTTTTTTCAATTTCAAGTTTCCAGTTAACAAAATATCTATACTCGCTCGCACAATCAAATATTGACAGTTTGATAAAAGTGTACTTTGAAGTGTTAACTGAAAACAGGAAATAAAAACTAAAAACTTTTCATTGTGAATATTGAATATTTTACATCTTCTTTTATTCTTTCTGTTCCACGAAAAGCACCAAACATGACTTAAAATAAAAGTCTTTACCGCATTTGATTGACCATTGAAAATATATATGGATCATAGCGGATTATTATTAAATCATTGATATTTAAATTTTGGATTTAACCATTGTCTTTTTATATATTGATCTTTCGGAAGCTAAATTAAACAATTTTGTATACAAAATTTAATGTTTAATTTAGCTTCCCAAAGATGTCGCCACTGAAATTTGCTCTCATTGTATGACTATATACATAAGAAGACAATGGTTTAACTATATTTTTATAAGTTTTTCTTACATACTTATATTATGACATATACGATAATCAAATTATGTAAAATTTCCGAAAAACGTTTTCAATATTTATTTAATTATTATTTTTGTTCTTTTCACAGCAGCCGCTACACATGATTTCGTAAAATGGAACAGGAATTTAAATGGCACACAAAGCAACATTTGACAACGGCAATAAATCAAACATATTATCAAAATAATAGTGAGATAGATGGCGCTGACGCGATTTCATTGTGTCACAATAGTTGGTTTGAATCGGGCGGTCCAATCGTTCTACTGATTGCATTGTATTGTGTCGTTGTGTTTGGTGGAGTTTTTGGGAATGCTTCATTGATCATAACATTATGCACACAAACATCGGCACGATTTCGTAATCCATTATTGGTGGCATTGTGTTTGGCCGATTTACTGGTAACTGGAGTATCGGCACCATTGACCATTGTGGCTATTGCATTGACCTATCAAACTTGGCCATTACCGATAATTATGTGTAAATCAATTTATTTTATGCAGGTAGGTCCAAAATCCATTAAGTCATGCATAATAGAAAATCATTATGAATGAAAAGAAATTGTTTAAGAAAGTCGCCATGTGGGATATTATTGCGGTTGTTATATGACTATTATATTACCTCTAGGATAAATGGTTTTTCCAACCTTTTTGTAAAATATTGCATCTTATGAAAGCCTTTTTCACTATATTTGATAATATTGCTTACACATAATAATGGATGATTAACATTTATTGCACAAGTAATAAAAAGCTTACATAAGAAAGTTTATTATGTGCTTAATTGATTTTAGCTTATATATCGCAGTATTTCTATATTTTAAATTACAAGAAATAATAAATTAATTAATTTATGTTATACTCAATAAATTTGCTATAATAGTTATACATATACAAATATTATACTATTTATATAATTTATATAATATTCGCATAATACATATACTAGAGAAAGTTCTCCAAATGACGGGAGTAAAAAGAACAATATGGTATAATTTTTTTTTTATTTTTATTAATTAGCTTTCTTGAGTGTTTGTTTGTTTATCTGGTATGATCCTGCAATTTTTAAATTTTGTTTACAAAACAATGTTAACGAAACTTTACATTATACAATATACATAATAATCATAATGCAAATCATAAAAAAATCATATAATCCATCGATGCCTAAGACTGCAGTCATGGAGCATTTTTACACACTGGGTCATTTTCCTGATTTTAACAATACACAGATATTAGGAACACAACAACATTTTGGAAAACGACTTACTCTCGAGGCATTACACATAAATAGTAATAACACATATAACACCCGCAGAGACACAGAACATATTTCACCAATATTTTGTGCTGTAATTGACGATTTAAATAAGCAAAAAAAATACACATAAACGTAAAATCATTAACACCCATGACAATTTCCGCATAAAAGACGACGTATTATATAATATTATTAGTTTGTTACTGTTGCTATTTTGACGAGTACATAAAATGTACAGAT
>JANSTW010073516.1:0-10153 GCA_027564275.1 Diadocidia ferruginosa | reverse complement strand
TAGCATCCAATAGACATATATAATATATATGTATATCATAAAATAAATTGGAGTACTAATTCTTTACAGGCTTTTGACCTTCTGTTTTAGATTTTTATTCTGTGGTATGGCTAAGAATCTCCATATAGTGCTGAGTTTGCTTTATGGATTATTTGTTATTTAAAAAAAACCGAAAATTTTGAGGCTGGACGAAGAAAGGTACGCTTTACACTAGCTGACCCACTAATTTATTTGAGAATAGCTTGCTTTCAATTAGACCGATTAGCCTGTTTTTAAATATTTACATATAAAGTTTGTTAGAGTAAATAATTAGTTTAAAATATTTTGCAATTTCAATTGATATCTGATAAAATCTCCCCAATTTTAATGAAATGTTATTAAAATCTATCGATATTTGATTAGAAACTTGAAGATTTTATTAATTTTAGCCTTTAAATTACGAAAATCTTTTGAAATTTCATGAAGATAATTTGTTAATTTTTTTTTTTTTTTTAATGAAAAATAAATGTCTACAAAAATGCACAACATTTCTGTCTCAAAGGTTTCCATAAGACTCATATTCTTTACTCCAGGGAGCATTTTACCCATTTTACCCTTTTTTCTATCTTATACCATAGTTTTCAATAATTTGGCAAATGATCTCTTGCCTACCCCTACAAAGTTTAGAGAATTATTTTTTATTCTCCGGTACATTTAATTTTTCAGTATTAAATCCCCTCCCCTGCTCATAGGAGGATGTGGGAGAAGAAAGAATGGAATTCTACACTTCAGTTCAGTATTTCGCTGAAGTGTAGAATTCTTCCCTCTTGGATCCTGCCCAAATTTTGTAAGGGGTTAGAGGGATCTCTCCTGAACAGCGTTTGTTTATGTAGTTTGCGGCGCTCGGTCCCCTTTACAGAATTTCGGGAGCGGCCAAAAAATTATTTGATTGGTTTCTAATTTCCTATATAAAATATTGCATTTTAAAACTTTAGCATACAAATTTTAAACCCCGCTCACTACGAGCTCCGCAAACTCCCTGAAAAAACGTTGTTCAGGGTAGACCCCGTACCTCCTACTAAGTTTAAGAGGAATCAGGTCGGGGGATTCTACATATTTGCCCAGTATTTTAATTTCTTCCCTTCGGTAATGCGACTGAGCGCCGCAAACTCCCAGAACAAACGTAGTTCAGTTTGAGAGGAGATACAGAAGGAAATGGAATACTATACTTCAGCCATCTTTGGAAGCTCGGTGAACTTCCAACTTTTTATTAAATCTAGAAGTGGGGCTAATAGTTTACTACGTTATTTTAAATGGGGTTCAAGTATTTTCTAAAGAGATCTCTTATTTCCTAACTCAATATTCCTCATTTATTTATAGGATACGCCAGACATTCGATATCTGATTCAAATGAAGGTGGAATTGTCGTTGAATTGGGCACAATCAGTATTATCAATCACATTAAAATCCTTCTATGGGATAAGGATAATCGTTCCTATTCATACTTTGTAAAAGTGTCTGTCGATCAACAGCAATGGGAAACGGTCGTTGATTATCGAAAATATAATTGTCGCAGTTGGCAATATTTATACTTTCCAGCAATAGCAATTCGTTACATCAAATTGATTGGAACACACAATACAGAGAATAAGGTAATTTTAGGAAGATTATATGGTCGAGTTTGTTGATAACCGTTTGTTCATCCTAAAGGTATTTCATGTTGTTGCCCTGACGGCATCGCACACCGAATACATGCCCACTCTAATCAATGGCCTGATTGCACCAAAAACAAATGTAGCTACAGTTGATATGAGTGCAACAGTCATAAAAGGTGTAAGTCGAACCAAAAATGCTTTGCTCAATGGCGATGTAAAGAATTATGACTGGGATTCTGGATATACGTGCCATCAAATCAGCAGTGGTGACATTTTAATACAATTGGGTAAACTATTAGTGCATAAATTGTTTTAGAATATTATATATCGTCCCTTATTGCAGGTCAACCGTATTTTATTGATTCATTTCGTCTGTTGTTGTGGGATTGTGATGATCGAACCTATTCCTTTTTCATTGAAACGTCTACCGATGCAATCAATTGGGAAATTGCTGTTGACAAACGACAAGAACAATTAAGGTCATGGCAAAATTTTAAATTTAATCCAAGAGCTGTTGTTTTCATTAAAATTATCGGCACATACAATACGGCCAATGAGGTAAAATTATTTAAAAAAATTAAATATAAAAATAAATATAATAAAAATTGTCATTGTAATTTACAATCTTTCTCTGCAGATTTTCCATTGTGTCCACTTTGAATGTCCGTCAATTGAGACAACAGTAACAAATGTTTAGTTGTACAGCAGCAGCAACAGCATCAGGTATTTTAATTTGAAAAATCTAAAAATTGAATTTTAACGCTCGTTTTTGATTAAATGAGTCTATATAACATCATCCTCACTTATTATTGAATTAATGAAACAAATTTATTTATTTCAAATAATTTAAAATATTATTTTTTCGCCCCCCAACTCAGAGATATTTGTTTTTTTTTTATTTATATGTATATAGAAATATTATTTTAATTTATGATTATTATATTATTTATTTTATTTTTTTTAACAATTTTTAAAAATAAAATATTTAAAATGTTGCAACAAAATACAAATTTACCAAGAGAAGAATCAACATGTTTTTTTACCATACAAAAAATTAACTCTTTTTTACCAAGAAATTAAAAAAAACAATAATTTGTTTCATGCAAAATATATTTAACATTTTTATTAATTAAAGATTATATTGTGATGAAGAATAACTTGTATAAATTATAATAATATATAGAAAATGATACTCTTTCAACAGATAGATAATTAATTGATGAATTTAAAATAAACATAGCTATAGCACTCAGACATTATTGTCCATTGTGCTCTCCCCTTTAGTGTTTTTTAACCTGTTAAGCAGCCAGTCCTTTTCAACAAAATCTAACATTCTGGTAATTTTGAGACTTCTCTGTCAATCAGTAAAAATATGTTTGGTACAGGGCGCTCTACTGGGGTACAATGTATCTTTGGTTTAAACTTGAAGATACATTATAGAATAGTTTTGTCAGCTTGTATGCTATTTCGGGAGATTCCCTCACCAGTACCCGTGTTCGACACGTTTTTACTCCTTTTTATCCAGTTTAACCTAGAAACCCAAGGACACTTAAAACCTACTTACACCAAAATGTACCAAAATCCTCAAATCCTCTCATGATCATCTTCACATTCCCTCCCTTTAAAAATTTATGTATCGTTCACTCTTAAGTCGTGTCGTCAGAAACGAGCCAGACTCCAAATGCAATCATCTTAGAGTATGGGACCACTAATAATTCATTCTCACCAACAATTTGCCACATCCGACCACTGGTAAAAAACCTTTTCTATGTGCTCATATTTTTCGGTTATTTAAAAATAATCGTATGAGAGCCCACCTTCTTCAAAACTGCAAATCTCCTAAAACTCAACCCTATTAAAATTTGGCCAAATCCGCCCACTGGTAAAAAAAAACTTTCTCTATATGCTCATATTTTTCGGTCATTTTTAGAAATAAAAATCGTATGGGAGCCCCCCTTCATATTTGACCAAGAGACTTAAAATGCAATCATAAAACTACAAATCTCTTAAAATTCACCGCCATTAAAATTTGGCTAAATCCGCCTACTGGTAAAAAAAACATCTCTATATGGGAGCCCCCTTCATATTTGACCAAGAGACTCCAACTGCAATCCCAGAGTATGGGACCACTAATAACACATCCTTACCAAAAATTGTCCAAATCCCTACTGGTGTAAAACTTTCTTGTGTCTGAATTTTGCTGACGGACGGACATTTTTTATTTTCTAGTTTTTCTAGCAAAAACGGGTACAGGACACCTAAGTGGGTGGCAGTGTCCATATTTTTTTCTATTGCTTGTTTGCTTTTAATCGGATATAAACCCATTTTTTTCTTCAGGGGGAAGTTCTGTATACAAAGATCCAGAGGAACCATAGAGAGAGAGAGAGAGAGCAGCGCATTTAATGCATCTGATTGTGTGGTCGGCATGATAGTTTATTCCTAGATGGCTAAATTGTTCCATTCCCTCTCTCATCATCACCGGGTGGACCATGTATGGACCAGACGATTTATACAGATCAAAGGACTGTATTGCCCACTTAATCTTCGTCTGACTTATTACCCTGCAGTCACTACGGCATGGCGAGTGCACGAAGTTCTCCGGAAAAATTAATCTAAGTAGATTGCCTGATGGGTCCTTTACGGACACCGTCATCTGGAGTTCAGCCTGGAAGTAGAGTCCTTGTTCAGGATCCTTGTCAGTCTAGCCGTCTTCCTTGTTGTGTCCATATTACTGGTAAAAGACTTATAAGAGATCCAAGTTTCACAACCATATAGTAAGACGGAAAGGCAGTTCGTCTTTAATATTCTAATTTTTAAATTTTGTGGGGACCTCCACTTTTTCTATGCTCATATTTTGGGCATTTAAAAAAATGTACGGAGCCCCCCTTCACTTTTGACCTAGATTGAAGTCTCAATCCCAGAGTATAAGACCACTAAAAACTTACCCCACCAAAATTTGTTCAAATCTGTCAACTGGTAAAACACTTTCTCTATATGCTCATATTTTTCGGACATTTTTAGAAGAAGAAAAATCGTATGGGAGCGCCCCTACATCTTTGATCCAGAGACTCCAACTGCAATCCCAGACTATGGAACCACTAAAAACTCATCCCCAACAAAATTTGTTCAAATCCCGGCAATTTGACCGTTTTGACCTAAATTAAAGCTTGTACTATTTACATACATTATCCATATATCATGCTGATTTTTTTGTATGTATAGTAAACGCAAAAATACATGTTTTCCCGAAATTTGGTGATTCAAAAAATTATTCATGCATCTCTGAAATCATGGGTTAATTTTATATGATCAATAATACGAAAATTTGATATTTATTCTCCAATAGATTTATTTAAAAACAAACTTAAAATCTTCTCTCGCTTTTCGCGAGCTGCTAGGAAATCCGAAGCAGTTTTAGTTGCCGGTGGTAGTTCGACATTTGTCCTATTTTCATTTGAATCGCTGGAAAAATCCAAAAAATAAGCAGCATCATTTTGTCGAATACAAAAGTTGTGTAAAGCGCAAGCCACAATTAGGCAGGTGTGCGAATTTTTCGTTTCAATATCCAAACATTTTAATTTTAAAAATGTTTTTTTCAGCAGTTTAAATGCAACGTTAATTGTTCTACGATTTCGCTCTAATGCTTCGTTAAATAATTGCATTTCTTTTGCTAGAGCACCCTGTTTATAGTAGGGCACCATTAAAAATGGCCTTAACGGGTAAGTTTTATCTCCGATTATGTGGTGATCTGGATGTATACTTTTTTGTTTATGTTCAATTGACGTCAGTAATTGGCTATGGCCTAAAACAACTTCATTTGGTACTGACGTCAGCAATTCTGCATAACAATCCAAAAATATTCCACGAGAGTCGCAGATAGATTGTAGTTTCATGGAGACGTTTGCTGGATTATTTTCACTTCCCAATTTTACCGGAATCGCAATGTCAGTACAACCAATAACACCGACTATATTGGGGAACTTTGTTGTGCCTCTCTTTTCCAATTTGCTGAAATCGTCGACAATCTGTTGGCTTTCATCTTGGCCTGGCCACCTTATGAATATATTTTTATTCGACAAGATTAATTCACAAAAAATGTTAAAAATTTGTTCGCATTTAGATTTGGACACTTTAAAATTGTCTGCAACACGTTGTAATGGTTCTGTCGATGTTAATATCCATATTCCAATCAAAACAATGTGACTTTTCGGCAATTTGAAGTCGTCAATAAATTTATCAGGAATGGTTTCTGGTAGACATGGACTCATTACGCGTACAAGTTCCTAAAAATATTTCCATAATTTTTTGGTTCAGTTAAGCCTCCACTATCTAAATACCTTAAAAGTCTTCCGTGAGAATTTAAATCGTTTTTCAAACATTACATCATCATCTAAAACGAATTGATGGTCCACAAATGATAAGTAGCTCGTTGCCTGTTCACATTTAGTAGCCTCAACCTGTACGTCCTGTACAGCTTCATCTTTATCTGCCTTAAAATTACTGCTGACCCTTTTCTCGCTGGGCAATTTTTTACGTTTTCCTCGCTGATTCTCGCTGACCAATTGTTTACGTTTGTTTTTCATCAGATTACAATAAACGAATAGATCTAAATCGTCATCTAAGGAACATGATGTCCGGCTGGACGATTGATGTGCAGTTGAAGCACTTTTTACAAAATTTGTCTTATTTTGACTATCAACGATCAGATCTTTTGCACACAATGTTACTGCATTTATTATTAATTCAGTTTCATCCATATTTTATTTGATTGGCCTGGGAATTTGCGATTTAAATTAATTTTTTTTCTTTCAATTTTTGTTTGTAAACAACAAATGAAATGAAAATGTTTAAATTAGTGTTGCCACATGTAATTTGCCTTTTTCTTTTGTCAAGCAAAAAAAATTATAACCACCAAGCTTATAGTAATATGGATTGTGTTTTTGTTGTTGAAATGAATAGCTTATCGATACGGCCTATGGTACAAATAGCTGAATAGACCAAAATACTTAATTTAGGATAGAAGATGAATTAACGCTCGCTGTCACAGACCGGTGGCGATTAACAATGAGTACCGGAACTACTAGTACAAATAATGTAAAAAAGAAAAAAATCCAACTTTTTTCGTGTCAGACTCATAGAAAAATGTTTATAATTAAATTTCAAAATAAAATTTCGGAAAAAACATTTGTATATAATAAAATTAAACATTTGGTTTTTTTAATATTTAAAAAAAAAATCTAAAAAGCATTTCTTTCACCCTCTTTCTATCTCATTTATCAATGCCAGTAAAAAAAATTATAACATTTCATGGAAAGATGAGCGCTCAAATGTGCATCAAAGTTACCCACTGCATTGGTATCAGTAACTCTTAATATCATAATTTTAATTTTGTTTATATTTTTAATTATTAATTAATTAATTATGTATTATTCATTGTTTTTTGTTTATTATTATTTATATATTTATTTTATCCTTTACATGTTCTCCGTATTAAAAATCAGTTTATTACCCACTATTGAGATTTGATGTAAAATGTTATTCTTATGATAACTATAATTTATTTTTATCTTTAAACATAAATATTCCTTTAGCTATTGTTTTTTAACATAATTACATAATTATCTCAGCAGCATTTTTCTTAATGCTCATCCATCTTTTCCAAATAATAACCCCAACAACAATAACTAATAACAATAACACAATACCAATTGTAATAGAATGTGAATTCTGTATTCTTGCTTGAGCATGTCTTTCTTCTTCAATCTCAATCTCTTTCGAAATTGAATCCCAATCTTCTGCATTTCGTTGAATATCTTTATTATACTCCTCAAAATCTTTAACTTTAAACGCTGCTTTACTACCATTGTAGGGTTTCAATTCTGCATATTTTAATATTGTTGAGTTCCAAAACTGTTAATTCATTTACGTCCATTTCACTTTCCGTTACATTTATTTGTCGATTTGTAGTTTTTTGCGGATACAAAGTGATGTTACTAAAAACCAATTTGCAATTCCAATCTAAAGTTACTTTGAAATAACCTTGAAGATTAAATTTTCTTCTAATAACACCGTTACATATAAATACTGCTTCCACATCATTTGTCAACATTACTAACCAGCTTTTATCTGCCTCCATTTTCACTAAACTTTTAACAGTCTCAATGATTCCATAATGACAAATTTCTTTTATAGGATTCTCCATTCAACGCAGAAATCAAACAGTTCTGTCCTCCTCTTCCGTATTCAGGTACACATCTTGGACATATATATTCACCATTACTCAAAACTTTACATGAACCAAAGTCAGATACTCCCATTAACATATATTGTTGTCCATCAGCAGTATTAGTCAAATAACCACACGAATTTCGAATTATCCTAGCCTTATTTCCCATTCTTAAATATGGTAAAACATACACTTTACTTAAAGTATACTGATATTTTGTCGGAACAGGAATCCTGATATTTATCCATATTTCTTTATCAATCGATATTTCACTTCTGTCATTTCAAACAAAATTTGAAACTTGGCAAATTCCCTACTCAAATTCCATGTGTCTATACACACATATCAACGTAAATATCTTTCAATGTCTTCTCATCAAGTAGTAAAGGATGTAATTTGTTCATTCTAAGATACATCATAATCTCCTCAAATTCCAGTTGCCTTTCTTCGATTAACATGAGTTCAAAAACCATCATAGCCTCCATTTCCAATATCAATAGTCTCATTGAATTGTTCTCTCTATACCGATCAGCTTTTACCAGTTGATCATTTATTTGCTTTACTTCTCCTTCCAATCTAGTTACATCCGCATGATAATAATAACACAAGTCATTGTTATTGTATCGTACAGTCGTATTTTTTGATCGCTCTTATACTTATAATATTTTTAAACATTTAACTAAGTCTTTTTTGTACCAGTTTGTTTTATTGTGTTCCCGTAATATTGTTTATCATATATTTTATATTATTTTAGAACATTTTAATCTGTTTGATAAACATTAGTTTATTGATTTTTAGACTTAAAAAAATTATATAAACCTAAAATCTATAATTGTGTGTATTTTATTGTTAATTGTGACTATTTAATTTTATATTAATATACAACAATAGTGAACTGTCGTGTGTATATAATAATAGTATAGTATAATATAATAATACATATAGTATAGATAATATTGTGATAATAACAACAAACTGTGATATAGAAATTTAATTTGGCTATATAATATAAACAAAGAAATAACTTTTGTGTACGTATATTTGCAGTGGTGCCAAACATTTGTGTTTCGTACATTTTGTTCTTGCATATTGTGTTCATCATGAATGTTTGTAAAATTTGCAACGAAGACATCCGTCATAACTTCAACGAGAGTATTACTTGTTATGGTCCGTGCAAAGGCTTCTTTCATATGAAGTGTGCCGGACTAAACAAAACCGCTTTGAAATTAATTGTTGAAGTTGACAATATTCATTGGTATTGCGATTCCTGCAATACCTTTACCATAAAGAATGTAGTGGAATCGTTGACAGCAATACAATCGTCTATAAAAAACATTGAGAAGGTCACATCGTCATCATTAAATTTGGGATGGGGTGCAGCCACAGTTAAAGGAAGCTCCACTGTGTTTTCTGATAATGTTGCGGCCCCGACTTCAACTATTAAGCGTAGGCGCCTCGATTCGCAGCCAAGTTTGTATAATCAGGTACTCCAAATGAAACCTGCTACTGTAGTTGGATCGGGTGATGATTCATCACTATTGAAACCGGTGGAACAAAGAAAAAGTGTTGTAGTTTCTCTTCTTCACCCTTCAACGTCTGCTGAGTCAATAACTAAATTTGTGAATACTGCTTTGAAATTGCCTACAGATTCGAATGACATCCGTTGTAACGTACTCATACCAAATGGCAGAACTCTTGCTGATTTAGATTTTGTTAGTTTTCGTATCAGTGCTCCGGAGTCTAAACACGAAACGATTATGAATCCAACATTATGGCCCAAAGGTGTCATGATTCGTGATTTTGTTTTACGACAGCGTAGGCATAATATTGGCCATTTTTTACCATCGGCGCAGAAAACTCCAATACCAGTAAAAAACGTAATTCAGCAGATGGCTGTGGAAAGTCCGTTGGCCACTCCAATGGCCATCTAGTTCTATCAGCATCGTCTTCAACGTCATTTTCATTGTCATCATCATCGAATGCGTTATCGTTACCAATATTGTCTTCAACCGCATTGTCATTGTCAACAAAAACATCATCGTCGTCGTGCTTAAAATCATCATTTCCGCCATGCTCATCATCAGCGGAGTTATCAACATTAGCATCCATCGCATTGCCATTGTCTCCTATTGTACCGTCACCATTAGCAGCCGTCTCATCATCAACACCGTTATTATCAAAATCATCACATATGATTCTTTATTATCAAAATGTCCGTGGTCTTCGAACCAAAGTAAATGACCTTTATTTAAATGTTTGTGCCTGTGACTATAATGTTATAGCTTTATCGGAA
>JANSTW010073505.1:0-10155 GCA_027564275.1 Diadocidia ferruginosa | reverse complement strand
AGTAGAGCATGAGACTCTTAATCTCATGGAAGTGATTTCAAACAATAAGTTGGGCGCCAAATGTAATGAGCTTATTTTGATACAACGAAATACTAACTGGTACAAGTATTTTAAAATAACAATTATTTTAAAAATTTTAACAATTTATAATAAAAATTTAAAAAAAAATACAATTTACTTAAAATTAGATAAGACTTATCGATCTTATCCTATAGGTCGGAACTTGAACTGAGCAACAATTAAAATTAATTTCCAAATATTATTTTTAGTAAACCTAAAAAAGGTCGCCTTTGATATAATTTTTTAAAGTTATACCTATTTTAATTTTGCTGAAATTTTAATTTTTTTAATCATTAAAAAATCAAAATATAGAGTCAGTGGTGAATCGTCTGTAAAAATTTCGGACAATTTATTACAAAAATAAGATAAAATAAAGACAAATATTTACAATTAATTTATTTATATTAAAAAATTCCAACAGTGCTATAAGCAATATGATAATTAAATATAAAAATATTATTTATATTTTATTTCCAGCTTATAGCCATTTTGTTTATCAACTTATAAGATATATATTCAATATATTTATCGATTCTGGTCTGTCTAAATATTCTGTCAAATCGACATTATTAACCAAATTCGATTATAGTTATAGTTTTGTTTTCCATATACCCAATATATAATATTAATACCACATACTAAATTATAAACATGTGCCACATGTGCATTGTGCAATGAGAGATAAAAAATGTACAAATACAATAATTTTTGCACCCACGCAATTTAATAAATAAATACTTTATTTACTAATCGACCTCATAACAACACCATATATACAAAATATTGTACAGTTAATTTATATAAAATAATATAAATTTTCAGACTCATGTGAATACGCGGATGAAAAATAATCTTACAAAATTTTCCTTGATTTTTCTTTAGTTATAATAATAAAATCTAAAACCATATTTAAATTAATAAGACCTGACTAGTTCAACCGTTAGAGTATGAGACTTATCATCATTCATTCGTTCGAGTTCCAGGTTGGGCGCCAAATGTAATAACTTTTCTTGATACTACAATAATAATGCGTGAGAATTTGCTAAATTCAAAAATTAATTATTACAAAAATTCATTATTTTTGAAATCTTTCTACAATTTATAATTATCACGACTTTTTGACTAATTTTTGAGTGAATTTTAAATGATCCTCTAGGTTGGGCGCCAAATGTAATGACCTTTCTTGTTACTACAATAATACTGCGTAAGCTGTTGCGAAATTCAAAAATTAATTGTTACAAAAACTCATTATTTTTGAAATCTTTTTACAATTTGTAATTATCACGACTTTTTGACAAATTTTTGAGTGAATTTTAAATGATTCTCTAGGTTGGGCGCCAAATGTAATGACCTTTCTTGATACTACAATAATACTGCGTGAGCGGTTGCGAATTTCAAAAATTAATTGTTACAAAAACTCATTATTTTTGAAATATTTCTACAATTTATAATTATCACGAAATTTTGACTAATTTTTAAATAAATTTTAAATGATGCTCTAGGTTGGGCGCCAAATGTAATGACCTTTCTTGATACTACAATAATATAATGTAAGCGATTACGATATTCAAAAGTTATTGTTACAGTAACTCAATATTTTTTCAAATTTTTGAATGAATTTTAAATGATCTTAATAAAATATACTCTCATATTGCAATTGGGGTCTTTTTTGGTCAAAGGAGAAGTGATTTCCATTCGAAATTATTTTAAATAAAATATTTTCAATTACAAAATTATGTTTTTGAAATTTAAGACCAATTTTAATTAATTGACGACTCTATAAAACTATAGATAAAGGATTTAATAACTCGCTCACAAAAAATTAAATGGCGGATTCAAAATGGCCGACAAAAAAATTTTTAAATTACAAAATAAACAATTTAAATGCAGGAGTTTTTAGGAGCACTTATTTGATCATAAATAAAAATAAAAAAATAAATTGTATGGGAGCACTCCTTCATCTGACAATTTTGATGAAAATTATAGAGCTTGTTCTATATTTCTTGTTATAAACTCAATTATATATGAATTTTTCATTTATAAATATAGTAAAAATCAAGATATTGTAAACAAAATATTATTTCCATACAAGATCGAAGTGCATGCACACAATTATTATTAAATATATTATGACAAAGTGTGGTGCAATAAATTTAATAATTTTATTGCATTATAAGATAATATTTTTCTATATATGCAAATCGAAAAGTGTTCTATACAACTATAGGCACAATATTTTAAGTGCAGCTGCTGCGTATATGAAATTTGTGTTTCTTTTATAATAATTACACTTTGGAATATTTTTGTATATTTTTTCCGGTAAAAATTTGTATTAATACAATTATGAAGGTTATTATATTAAAATAAGAAAATACCTACATATAAACTATTTTATTTTTATTACATTTATAATAATAATTATTATTAATGTCTTGTAAATTATGGTATAGTTAGATTCTACTTCTGTGTACTAAATATAATATATAAGATTAATAAAATTTCAATTAAATGAGATAATTGCTTTTTGATGTACAATAAATGTCATAAATTTGGATATTTTTGCAATTAAATGTTTGAATTATAATTTATTTCGATTTATTTAAAATATTGGGCGTAAATTTTGCTGCAATGTGTCATATATTATATAGAAATCCATATATCAGTTTTTAGAATTCCAATTTTATTATTTAAAAATATTTTAAATAAAAAAAATTTTTTTTTTGATATTTATTGATAAATAATAAAAATAGTAAGGGTCCAAGTACCGAACCTTGAGGTACCCCAAATGACGCGATCAAAAATGTCTATAAAAAATTATTTGTGAGAATATATTGAACTTTGAACCCGACAGGAGAGACAGAAATTTTGTAAATTGGGGCCTCCTTGGCCTTTAAACTCATTATTATTGTATGACTCATTCAGTATGACATTATGTCCGTTGAAGGCGGAAACAAATAAAAAAAAAATGTGTATCACTAAAATATGTTTTCGACTATTTAAAAGAAATCTGTATTCTGTTTTCATCGGTATAACAAACAGAATGATCATCATCATAAATGTAACAAATAAAAATTGCCGCGCAGCGAAATTTGTTTACATATAAAATCGTAAAACACGAAATTTTGAAAGTTTAGGGGCCCCTTGAATCTTGAATTTGTGTATATATAATATTTCTAATAACTAAAATTAAAAATAAATGAATAAATTTTGATAATTTCAGGGCCCCATTGAGTCGGCGGCTCTAGGCATTTGCCCAAGTGGTCTATAGGGAAATACGCTGCTGGCTATACAGTGCATGTTTCTTAAAATCAAATACTTTTGACAAATCAAGAAGCAGTAAGATAGTGGATTGTTTGTTGTCAAAGCCTTTTCTAATATCTTCCGTAATACTTAAAACAGACCAAGTTGTACTATCCCTAGATCGTAGATCCGACTCAATTTCGTTATATTTTTTTTTCTAATTTAAGAAATCTAGTATTTGATTCTTCAATATAAGTAATCACAAATACTTTAGACATAGATTGTCTAATAGGTATGTTATCTAGGTCAAGCCCTAAAAAAATATAATCATATTAATTCAAATTACAATCATTCTTCCTATAATAAGTTCATCTTAAATCAGATAATGGATTAAAAAAGGTTTATTTATAGTTTTTTTTATAATTTAATTAAATCTAATAAAATATGTCTGATCATCAATCCAATAATGGAACGAATATTACACAGATAGAAAAGATTGTTATTGCACATAAGATAGTTTATGAAATTTAGGACCAGGTCTTTGCTCCTACACCGATAAGAGTTGCACTATTTCTAGGCTAACCCGTCATCAGTGGTTTATATTTCTTCAATTCAATATTTTGATGACGTATTCGGATTTGTAAGTTTGTAACCATCCACGAGATGCGAATAGATACCGTTGCTCTAAATATTTAAAATAATATGAGTATCAATCGAATAATTAATCATTTACACGTTTTACAAAGATACGCAAAACATGTCTCTCTGAATTACTGACCCAAAGAAAAAAACCATGCCTTATAAGGATAAAGAGACAAAACTTGTATTATTTAGATCACCATTAGGCTTACTAATCATTTTTGATCCACATATAACTATGAGAATTATAAATAACGTGCGGTAAATCGCTTACGAAAAAATAATCGGACCCAGGACCGAGCCCTGAAGAACTCCATTTCTAATATAAATTAAATCGAAACAATACGTAAAATATATGATTTTCTCGCTTCGTTTCTCTCTGTATAAAATTAAAATGATTAATCTTTTTTCTCTGCTTACACATTATGATAATAATTTTATTATATTTAATTTCTTTTAGTATATTTGTTTTTGTATATATATTTTAGATTTATTGAAGATATCAATCAATTCTATATGGATAAATAAATCTACAAAACTATTTTATCCAAAATTTAGGTACATAGTTTCATTAAGATTTTCATATAACTTATACATATGTATGATGGATTTTTGAAGATTTATCATTCAAACTATATCTTCTTTCTATGTTCTAGTTATGAATAATGAATTGTTAAGTAATAAATTACTAAATTGGTAAAAAGAAAAATTAATTTAGTTTTTGGGATTTAAATACCCAATTGCTATATGTTAATAATTGGTTTTGATTTATTTATCTAAAGAAATTTATTTTCTTTATAAATTTTGTTAGTTAAATAGATATGTTTTTTTTAATTATTATAATTTAAATGATAATTATTAATAATTATAGAGATAATTGTAAAAAAATAAATGAATAAAAATCAACAAAGATATATGGTTAACAGAATTTTTATCAATAATTAGAGAAGAGAATTGTAAATTACAAAAGACTTATAATTCAGTCGTACAGAAAATGCACGCGAATTCTTTTTATAAGAATCGAAATATTTCGTACAAGGAAGCTTTTATTCTCGTGGTCGATAAAGTTATTGGAACGGAAACAAAATGCATCGAATATAACTTAGTTTTTGGAATGATTTTCTATATATAAAGACTAACCATATTTTTAAATATTTTGAAAAACCCCTTCAAAGCTAAAATCGAAGACGTCGTTTGGGGTGAAGGGGGGGGGGGCAAGTGACAACCTCATTATCAATAATCTAATTAGTTATACTAGATAAGTCTGTAGATTTCTGATTATTTAAATGAAATAAATAAAAAACAATGATTTACATTCAATTACTTTTTAAAATGAATACTAGAGGTCAGTTGAGATTTTCCCTAAAGACAAAATATGGAAATGCGTCAGAAGCACAAATTTTGGATTTGTCTAAGGCCATAATACGCCGCTACTATAAAGGTTATAATTGCACCATCCTGTATGGTTGTACTAAAATTTGCTAATATACCTTTATCTACTAAAAAAATTGCCCCCCCAATTTCTCAATCGACGCCACTGGCTAAAATTATTTATTTTTTTATTTTGTTTTATCTACATGGTTAATTGGTTACAGTGGCAGGTAAGCAAGACGAGCTAGACCACAATTAGTAAAAAAAATGCCGTTTTGATACCACGAACCTTGTAAAAGAAAACTAGAAATTATATCCACCTTGTGGAACCTGGCTCAGCTGGCTGTCAAGTATCTTGCGGTAAATGCCTATATCAACAGTTGGCCACCAAACCAGTGATCCATACTCGATAATAGGTCTAACAATAGCCGTGTAAATCCACAAGATCATCTTAGGACGAAGGCCCCAAGTTTTTCCAAAAGTTTTATTGCACGAGTAGAGGGCAATGTTTGCCTTCCTCGACCGTTCTTCAACGTTCGCTAGTTAAGTTAAGAGTCTAAAATTAAGCCCTGATACTTATCCTTGGGGCTTAAAGACAGTGTAGAAACACGCAATTGTGGGGGCAACCGCAGAGGAATTTTCGTTTTGGTAGTGAAAAGCACCAGATTAGTCTTACTGGGGTTGACAGATAGTCCGCATTCACTAGCCCATTTGCCAACAAGCTCCAATGCCCTCCCCGTAATATCACTAATACCATGTGGTATCAGATAGAAAAACTGTTACCATTATCACACTATATGTGGAATTTTTTTTATTTATATCGACTTCTTTTCAAAATAGAAAATAATAAGAACTCCAAAAAATATCCAAATTTCTCTAGATCATATAGCGTATCTAGTATCTACAATTTATTTGTGTAATACATTTTCTCTCCTTTTATCAATCTTTTTTTGTATGAGAGCTTTCTGAAGAGAAAAATTCTTCATATTCAACACCAAATAATCTCAAAAAACCATCTATATAACATTTCAAGATTATATCTAGTCTATAGAACTTGCTATTTTTTTGTGTTCTTTATTGTACGGAGTACGGACGCCCGGACAGCCAAAATTAAATAAATAACTTACTGTATTGGTTCATGGTTGTCTAAATATCGGATTTATCTTTATCAATAAATTCTGATAAATTTGATATATTTTTAATCATTTAGGATCCAATTAAAGTCTGTCTATATATCTTTACAATTATTAAATCTTCCACATTCAAAATGCAATATGAAACATTCCAAGCTATAACAATTTATAACAAAAACAGATTTTACTTTATTTGTAACCACTAAATGGTTGCACTTGCAACTAAAGACAACAACAAAGAATCATTTGGGTATATCTTTTTTAAATGCATTTATAAATCTATTGTCCAATATATGAATGCGACAAAGAATTTCAAATTATTATTATCGAAAATACAAAAAAAAAATGAAGCGAAAGCGATATATAGGTATGATGAATAAGAAAAAAAAGTTATTTTTAACAAATCCCTTTTTCTTAGAATCCCTTGAGAAATGTTAAAGGATTTTTGTTGGTTTGATTTCGTTTTAATATACTTATATACTTAGTTATAATACTAGTAGAGAAAATTCTTCAAATGATATGGGGTATAAAAAAGGACTCTTATATTTACACATTTTTTTCTTGTAGAATTAAAAACAATAAATAAATAAAATAAAAAGCCAATTTATGGATGTTAACAAATTTGAAATTTAGGAACAGGCTATTCGGTCAACGGGTTAGCCTAGAAATAGTGCAACTCTTGTCGGTAAATGTGTAAAAAACATCATATTTTTTTAAGGTTCTCGAAAGCTAGAGCCACAAGCTCAGGCAAAAGCTAGAGCAAATAATTTTAAAAAAGTATTCGCTTTTGGTTGACCGATTAGTCTGTTCCTAAATTTTAAATTTTAAACTTTATATGGTGATGAATCATCTAAAAAATATAGTTACATATACATGCGATGATCATATAGTTGTTTCTGTTTCAAATTCATCAGTGATCGGATAACTTTGTCAAGCTTTTTTATATAGTATCGATAATAGTAATAATAATCAGTAATTAAGTTCTAGACCGTTGGGCGTTGAGCTTCTATACTTCCATGAGTTGTAATTAATATTTAATAATATAATTATTCACCTGGATGTATACTAGTTCGAAAAATATTTCGAAATCAGTAATTATTTTATTTGGCTTATCATTTCAGAAATATATCATGTAGATTTGATAAATTATTACTTTTTGTGTTTGTTTAAAATCATCTCGAAAATTACAACTTATGTTACTTTCTATGCATACCCTTATTCACCATATTTACATAACCAATTAGGAAGTTATAACCATAAGTCGAGGCTACGATCCTATGCTATAGGCTATTATACTTTTATTATTTAGCACATGCCCGTTGCGTTGTAGGATTGGCTCTTCTAATAATTTAGAAAATTGATGCAAAGCAATGCATTTTGTGGCTTTAAATGTAGCTATAAATGTAGCTATAAATGTTTTTGAAAAAAGGTTATTTCAATATTCCATATAATATGTTCTGGAAATACGATTTTTGGCTTACACAGTCGTTATCCGTATCAAACATCCATCAAACAAGTTTAATAAATTTCGGACCAGATGCATTTATTTAATTTTTCTGATACTCTAAATTCGATATTTGTGTGTTTTTTAATATTAAATACGATTCCGTCCTCAGCTTACAGAGCTAAATTTTTTAAACATTTATAATGTGATCAATAAAACAATGCGGTAACATTTTCTTCTAATTTATTAAAATAAAAAATAAATATTAAATTTTGAATATTTATTAAATATTTATAAATTATTTTAATTATAAAAAATGTGGCAATTATAATTTTAGCAAAACTAAAAATCTATTATATAAAATTTTTGATGCCGGTAGCGGCTGTGTAAGACACATTTTTAATAAATTTTGAAAAAAAACTATTTATTTATTTTTTCCTAAATTGACTTATTGTTTAAATTTAAATCTTTAAATCAAAAATTAGTTTTTCTGTTTGCATCAAGTGATGTCAAAGTTAGATATATAGAAAAAAGTTGTAAGGATAATGAATTAAAAAATATTTCTTATATTCATCTTATGGTTGATTTTTGCCTTTTTTTAAATAAATATATCTGTCAGTCATTCTGCATTTATATAATATATCATTTATTATCCGGATTAGTTAATTAAAAATCAACACATCACTTTTAAGATTATATATATATCGAGCATTCACACGATTCCTCCGACCTCAAGTCCATATATTTATATTATAATGTTCAAAAGAGGCGGAAACGAATTTCTACATGGATTTTATTTTAAAAATAATATTTTTCTTAAGCGACACTCCATATATATATAAAAATTGTTTTGAATTTTAATTTTAATTCATGCGAATAAAATACAAAAATATCTTTTATAAAAAAAAAATCTTAAGATCCTTTTGATAAAATTTCATGTGCGATCTTAATCTAATACGCAAAAATACCAAGACATATTATTACAATATTTTGCGTGGGGATTGAAGTTGCACGGATAAGATCTATAAAACGTATGTAAAAAATAAAAATCGAACGTATTTTTGTTTTGTTTTAAATACTTTGACTTGAGGATATAAAATCATTTGGTTTATTTTATGTTTATATTAATTATTATTGTTGTAAAATGTTATAAGAACGTTTTGTTTTATAGAATTCATATAACATATCTGATGATGTATTGGATTGGAAAATTTGCATACATTTTGTATTTAAAGTATAAAAATATTATCATCGTAATTTATATGCATTTAAAGTATACATTAATATAAGAACCTCTTTATATAAGAACTTTATAAAAAAAGACAAAGAATATTGTTTTGCATTTATATCACGATCACTTCATCGACTCTCAAAGTGAGAAAAATACGTCATGCAAATTTATAGTCAAATGCATTTTTTTTATTAATGGAAATAATGATTATTATTATTTGAATGTTTATACTAAATGTTTTTATGACTAAGATTATGGTAGTACTACGGACAGAAATATTTAGTAAAAACTCGATTTTTTCCTTCAAAATTGAACAAAAAAATCACTAAATTGTCGATAAAAAATTAAAAACGTCAAAAAATGCACAGTTTATCAATTTGGTTGACTGACTGTTGGAGTGTGAAACTGACTGACTGTATGGGACTGACTGACTGTATGGAACTGAATGATTGTAGGACTAATTGAATGTGGGGCTAACTGACTGTGAGACTGACTGACTGTAAGACTGAATATCTGTGGGACTGTCTGATGGTGGGACTAACTGACTGTGGGACTGACTGACTGACACTAAATGACTGGGACTAAATGACTCTGGGACTGATTGACTGTGTGACTGACTGTTTGTGAGACTATAAGATTCGCGCCAAGGTCCTTTAAAATTTACGAGCCCTAGGGTCGAGTATTAAATCCAGGCCCAATTTATACATATATCAAATAGAGAAGACACAATTTTTGATAATTTATCTTTAATTTGTACATATTTTTGGTAATTTTAATCTATTTGTTGTACCTGCATAATATATATAGTAAAATCGAAAGATTTCAAGGATATGATTAGGAAGCATCAATTGTCCATTGTTCAATGTCCTTACAATATGCTGATGAGTCAAATATAATAATAATAAAATGTTGATAAATAAAATAACCGGTTCAGTGGACTGGATTTTTTTATACATATATATTTAGTCTATAAACATCGGTTTCTTAAATATTTTTGAATTATTTTAATGTAGAAAAATTCAACCTTTGACCTGGTA
>JANSTW010073494.1:0-10156 GCA_027564275.1 Diadocidia ferruginosa | reverse complement strand
TGAAAACCATGATATCAGATAGAAAAAGGGTAAAAATGGTCCCTATGCTCCCTCGCTTTGGAGTAAAGGACACGATGATGATTTTCGCTGTAGCCCCAGAAGAGATTTAAAGAAGTTTTAGAGGGGAAAATATATTTAGCAGTCTAGGAGCTGAAGGGCGAACGATATACCAAAACCCTAGCGCTAAAATTAGAGCCTATGTCAAGACCTTTCATTTGACATCACACAACCCCTATAAATGTTTATATTTCGATATTTTTCCTACAAACGTTAAATTCTTTCCATTTTGAAAGGGGTGTGCCCCCTAGTGTACTGTGTACAGTGTACACTAAATTGTTGTTAATGTAACCACTTTTTCATTGTCTATATTATAGGTGTTGCATCAAAATATTGGATTTTAATACTTTTCTATACAAACTTTAAACAACGTCCCTCCCCCCCAAAGGGAGCGTTTTCTTCAAAAGTCTTGGTTTTTTTTTGTCGAGGGATGAATTTCTAACAGGATAAATAGGTTGGGTTTCTTTTTGGAGCAAATTGGTTATATACTGCAGTTTAGCCAACCGCTTTTATTAACTCACTTGCATAAATTGTTCTAAGTGCAAGAACAAAATTAATGCATTGTTTTTGTTTAATTGTTGTCTTTAGATTTGTTTAATTCATTAAAAAGTACGAAATTTTATCTGATTTACTATTTACGAGTTAAGAGCATATTCCAGTAAAATAATGGTAAACTTTGGTACACGTTTCAGTCCTTATCTTTCGATGAAATGTTCTAATTAGTAATGATAAATCGAATAGCAAGAGGCTGAAAGCGCTGCTTTTTTAATTTTGTTGCCAAACCAAAATTTGAACTTAAGTACATGTTCCAGCAAAATATTTTCATTAAATTTTAATTTTCATAATTAAATTATTTTGAAAATGTTCATACAAAAATCGAAATAGAAAAAAGTTTTTTCTCAAATTTGATTTTATAATGGAATTATAACTTTTTTTCTCTAAGCCTAACCCGAAAAAATAGTATTTTTTTACATTATTTGTACTAGTAGTTCCTATACTCACCGTTAATCGCCACCTGTCTATGATAGAGAGCCTTATCCCGGAAAAGTAGCATTTTGTGACCGCAGTGTTATAATGTTATATATAATAAACGATTTTTTTTGCTATAAGATTTCATACACACAGAGAAACTGAGCACTAACCATCCGTCGGGTTAAATATTTTTTGGATGGTTAAGTAACAAAATAACCATCTTAAGTGTTAGAAATACCCATCGATAGTTAGAATTACCCAAATTTATTTTTTTATATCCTCGGATAGTTAAATTAACCATCCGAAGGGTAAATATTATCCTCAAATCAGGTTAAAATGGGGTAATCAACTAACAAACAACTATCCAAACGGTTAAATTTTATGAGTTTTCTCATAAATTCTACACTCTTGGTTTCTCTGTGCATATGCTTCTTTTAAATCGTTTGTCATATTTGTAATTTATTTTATTAACTATATACCTATTTTATGTGATATATTTTAAAGAAAAGCAATAAAATTCGTTTCGCCAAGCCATTTTAAAGTTTAAAATTTTTAAAAAATAATTACATTATATACGAGAGTCAATTCATATATATTATAAACAATATGACTGCAAATGATGTAAATTGTCTCTTTTGAATATTATATAAAGATTTATTAATCCGCCATATATATAGCAGCGTATCATGTTTATCCCATCCGAACTAAGTTGTTAATAACATAATGTTAAATTTATGTATGTACAGAAAATTATGTTGGCACTATGTAAAATATATAATTTTGGCTCTTCTTGCGTATATACCTTTATGTATGTATGCGACTGAAAAATAAAAAAATAAAAAAATAATACCAAAATTATATATTATCCCTAATTTAATGCGTGATCTGCAGTTGAATTATGGAGCATATCGTTCTTCCCTGTTCCTGTTTATATGCCACGTTTATATATACGACGTATAAAATACTCTTGGCGTCCCATATATTTGTTTTGTGTATCATAATGATGGTTGATATTTTATGCACATAACATATAGGTTTTGCAAAAACATATATATTGCCGAAAATGTACACATCTATTTTGAATACCAACTTTCCACATATTATAATACATTGGCGTAATTATAGGGTATTTTTTGTGGAACACATTAGATTTTCTTAACTAAAAATGTACATACTGTGGTATACGTATATACATATCCTTTTGCAAAGCCTATATGCAAAAAAAGCTTAGCTTATTTAATGCTGTTAAAAGCATTTTATTGGTGATTATGATAAAACTTATTTCAAAACAATTTGTCAATATTTGGATAAGTTATAAAGGATTTTTGTTTTGACCATCATCTTGTATAACTCCGCTATCTTAAACTTTTTTTTTTTTTTTTGAAAACATGTTTCAGACATTGTTATTTCTTTAGTTTCATCATATAATCAACAATAAAATTGCTTTTAACCCGTTAAACTAAGCCTAAGAGACTAGAATTTGTACTTAATTTGTATATTTTTAAAAACCAATCGAATTCGCCATTATAAAAATATTTTTGAACACATTTATTTTATTTATTTTAAAATTTTACCATTTTCCTAACAAAATAAAATTTGCTTCATAAAACTATAAATGATACTGATACAGGGTAAAAAGTATCAAGAGCTACCATCTTGAAAAAATCTGCCATTTTTATTTAAAACAAAAACGAAATTCACAAATTGTTAAAGCTAACGAGTGTTAAAATGTTAATAAAATATAATAATTTTTGAATAAGTTAAAAATTATTTTCACATTGATCGCCATCTTCAATATCTCTGACATTTTGAATTTTTAATTAGAGGATATCTTGTTTATTTTATTTTTATAATAATAAAATTGCTTTTAACACCATAAAATAAGCTAAGAGCAGTCCTAAACGTTACAATATTATGCTGAATAATATTGAAAATGCTTTATAAAAAATACGTCATATAATATAGTTAGTGGATATGCAAAACAAAATACGGAAAAAACATTATAAGCCGTTTTGGCAACTGCCTCTGTACAAATATATTACATATAATATATATGTATGTAGAAAATACGACCATTTTGGGGTTGAACTTGATTTTGAAATTTGCAAATTATGTTTAAAAAGAAGAAATTTTATCTATATATAGTTAAGTTATACAAAGTATTTTCCAAATATAGAATATTTAGCCAACCGTACACTGGATGATGTATTTCTGTTCTTTTTAAATTAAAGTATTTTGAATAATATCTGTATTATTTATTAATGAATAACAAATATAACTAAATATGCGAATAAAGAGGCGGTTTTTATCATTAGAACGGGTATGAGCAAAATGTACTTTTCGTACGCTTCATTGTTCTTAGAAAATAAATACAATGACAAAATAAAACAACAAAATACACTTGAAAAAATTGTTTTCATATGCCGTCAACGTGTTTTGTTTTGCTAGCTGTCTAAATGTACAGAGAAAAATATTATAATTTGAAGTGTACCAATATATCGTCTATTCTCTCTTCACATGTTTTTACTAAATAATTTTGAGTTGCCGTCACAGTGATCACCTCTGCTTTAGAATATAACAATATGCATTTTGATCAATTTCCTATGAAATATTAGGGAGCAATGAGGAGAAAATTATATTACCATAAACCATGGTAATAAAAATGTTACCCTTTTTCGACCGTTGATATTTTTATATTCTAATTCAAAGCAAAGTAATTCTCAACTGTATATATAGTGATGGAGCAATCTCAGCACTTGTAATTCGTTTCGGGACCTCGGCCGCATCATCAGTACGGCTTAGAAACTTCACATAGGCGCATTCAAAAAATATGCAAAACTTTAAGTTTAAATCGATCAATATTATTAACTATTGGCCATGCGAATTAGAAATCTAGAAACGACATTTATAATGATGATTGCGTACGTGCAGTTCACGTTGTATGGAAAGATTTTGAAGATTATTTTATGAAACTACCATAGTGAAAAATAGTTGACCAATAATAATTTAAGATATTCTGCATTTAATTTTTTTTAATGTCTGACCCGGTCCCAAGCCACTTGAAAATACGCAAAATTACAAAAAAGGGACGTTTACTAATGATTTTTCCTAATTGATTTAAATTACCGCTTTTACCACGAAAGGTCTAATAATGCATTGGCTGTATTTTCCATATATAATAAAAAATAAAACTTTAATGCTTCAGTTCATTCTAGGTTTTATCTTAGGGTAAACGTCCCGTTTTTGTAATTTTGCGTATTTTTAAGTGGCTTGGGCTGGGTCAGACATTAAAAAAAATTAATGCAGAATATCTTAAATTAATACTGGTCAAATTGTTTTTCACTATACGGTGGTTTCATAAAAAATAATATTACACTGATCAACAAAATGATACTTTTTTTCTGGATTAATTAAAACTTTTTTTTTCTCGTTATTTTATTATTATTTGATTTTAATTCAAACATTTTAAAATTTTACAATGTGATAGTAGGCATATAAGTCTGACTATATAATTTCTAATATATAGGTACGCATCTAACACACTAAAAGAACATTTTGTTGCGTGGTCTAGAAAAAGTCTTTATAAGCTTTTTTCTGTTATTTTTTAGTTTAAAAATAATAAAATAAATCTAAAAAATACTACTTTAATTCATACAAAACCATAATCTTTAGAGATATTTATAATAAGTAATTGATTTTATATTTTTAGTTAAAAGTTTGGCGAAACATTAAATTGAGAAGTATTAAATGTTTATCGAACAAGCGCTTAAATCACAAAGAAGATTGCGGATAAATTTGAAACTACACAATTTATACTGTAACCGCATTCATAAAATATATTTATAAAAAGTTATCACATTTCTAGTAAAAAATCAAAATCCAAATAGAATATTTAAATTATAGCGTAAATGCCCTAGTCTCCAGCAACTTAATGAACATTTATTGTTTCGGTAATATTTTAGTGCATTAGGGATTGTTAATAGTTTACTTATACAAACAGTTTTCGAAAAAAGAAAAATACTTCGGAAAATACTCCTTTAATGATAGGACGGAATCAACATTTTGTCTCGAAATTAAAAAAAATACACATTTCGATAATGCTTTATCATAAGAAGTGGTACAGAAAGTCCTTACCAACATTGTTTGTTTTAGACTTAGGGTGGAAACCCCCTAATTTCGGGCGTGGGTAAAGTTTTTATAGAAAAATTTCAGAAATTTAAGATTTTTGTAATATTTTAAATAAATATGATAAAGGAGAAATATATTTTGTTTCAGTGGAATATATATTTAAAAAAGTAATAAATTTTCCTTTTAATTATTTATTTAATTATGTTAAATTTTATAAAGCAAATTGAGAAATGAAAGGAGGATTAAAAAAATCGTTCTATTTTGTATTCCCTTATTTTCTTTGTATTTTTTTCGAGGCCTTCTTTGTCATATTTATTGTTAATATCGTCCAAATTATAATTTTAAAATGTTTCCAAACAAACTCCCCTACTAAATTTGAGTGGTCTTCACCCTTACTTTAAAACAAATACTGTTTTATGGACCTCCCTTTCCATTTATAATGATAATATCATGGAATTGTATAATTTTTGTAATTTGCTCACACAAACTTCGAATCCTCCTCCACAAAGACGAATTCCGCCCCCCCCCTTAAGTCCAGAATTAAAAATGTTTGTACGGTACTATACTAACCATAACGGACATTTTTTTCGTGTAGTACAAAGAAAAACTTACTTTCAGTAAGTAATATGTGAAAAGTAGGCCATAAATTGCATATGCTTGCATTGCAGATCAGAAATATTATTTAATATAATGATTAGAATATCACAATTAATAAATTATTTACAGCGTTTTTGGTGTTAATTAATATGGCTATGGGGACTGGTGGTGGCTAGACTTAAGAACATTTACCCTATATAAATTCAAATTATAATTTAAACATTTTATTTTTTTTTTTAATTCAAACAAACAAAATAAAATCACGGTAAACTACAATAATTTGACAGAAAAAGTTGGGCAACAAGTTCGATGAATTTTCCTCTGGTGAAGAAGATGCGATAATAATGTTATAAGATGTTGTTATCATCTCAAAAATTTGATTATATCTTTGATATTTAATTTTTTTTTACTCAGATAAATGATCTATAACAGAGATGCCCGTGCAGAACCTCAAATCGCTTCACCAGCTCCACAAGGGATATTTAAACAATATAAAAAAAAGAAATTGCTTAAATCGCTCTTTTAATTTAATTAAAAAATTTAAATTATAAACAATAAAATGAAAATAAAAATTCAAATGACCATTGTTATCTTCTTTTGTTAATCACCTCTATTATTTAAAAATAAATTATCGAAAAATTTAACAAAAGGTAAATATATAAATTTAAACAATAGATTTTATTTTTTAAATGTTGCAGCTCTTTAGCCATAAAATTGTGGGCTACGATGATCTATAATATAATTCTAAGATAAGTTTGTATTTAATCTTGCCATTATATACATAATATAAAATATCAAATTACAGGTGAGCTTTTTATAACAAAAATTAAGCTTATCCTTCAAATTAATATTATAGGTTTATTCTGTAGTCTGTCTAATCATTGAAAATTCATTTAAAATTTGATGTTATATCTATATATGGTTATATTATTTTATACTGAAAAATCGAATATGTCTAATGATACTTTGATACTTGATGCAGATATAATCATACTATATAGTTAAGTAATTAACATACGCACAATAAAAGGGGTTGTTTTTGGTATAATATGTTGTTCCATATATGTATAGGACTAAAATAGTACCATATACTCAAAATACAGTACATAAAGGAACGAATTTAATTTAAAATTTCAATTTTAAAATATTCTGCCGAATGGTTTTGTACAAAAACATGGGCATATAATGTAATTTGTTTGAATAGAACATATTATAATATAATATTAAATCGATAAAATTTGCAAATGTGCAGAGAAGAAAACATCGTCATAATATTCGCTATGTTAATAATAATATAAAATATATGTTGCACACACTTTTGCATATCTACTTATATACATAAAATGTGTTGATGAGCTTTGCATATAGAAAGGATATATGCAAATTTTCATCATGTTTTTGCACAACACGTTGTACGTACGATATATGCTATGAGTTCCCTTAGTGTTGTACTACCCTAGCTAAAATTGTATTGTGATATGAAGGTATTGTAGGGTTTTTTTTAATCTGTAGAAGGAAGGTTTTTATATATAATGTAAAGTCAGTGGCGAAGCGTAAATAGAATGTAAAACATATATTTGATGAATAATACGTAGCAAAAAGGCGATTTTCATCAATGGTTCTTATGCTTCTTTGTACTCATGAACAGCAAATATTATTAACGAATAAATTTAAACAAAATATAAAAAAAGACACTTAGTACAAAAGTAAGTCCATTGAATATTTTTAGATATACTACAAAGTACAAGTAGCCAAAAAATAAATCCTAATACAGTTGCTGAAAATTCTATCGTATTGCAACAAGACAAAAAACAGAGTTAATTTATTACTTGATAAGATGTTTGTTTTTGCAAATATTGTTGATATTTCGGCTGAAAGACTACTCAAACCATATCGAATCGAAAAAAAAATCCTTCATGAGCTTAGCTTGTCATTAGCTAGCGAATTCATGAGAAAAAAAGCGAGGACCACATCTTCACAATGCTGCTGGTAAGAATTTTCAGCACAGATGATGTACTAGTTAAAGGTCAAACTAATAAGCGAAAGCAAGTGGTCGATGTGACCTTTGTCCTTGTCTTGTTCTAAAGTAACTTTCAGCGCATGGAATGTTAGTAATCCAATTTTTATGAACGAAATTAATTCCGTTTTCAGAAAAAAATAGCTTACATTTCTTAACATTACGCAATTTTCGATGCATTATAAACTTTCCCCACAAGGGTTGCCATTTTTCATATAGTCAGCCAGAAACTCATTGCAATCAGGCAATTCAACATTCAGTTAAATATGATATTTTTATGTACATAAAACAATACGGTTTTAACGAAAAAAATTGAATTATATTCCTTGATAATACGCAATTTTTCATGCACTGCAAACTCTCTTCCCACAAGGGATGCCATTTATTATAAGCCAGAAAAACTCTTTGCAATCAGGCAGGTTTTCAGTTGTTTAACTATATTTTACTATATAAGTTCATTTTTTAATGTCGCAAGATTTTCTTGATATTTTGCAATATCGCCAGCTAATATTGTTACTTTAGATTAACTACCGCTCTCTAAATAATAATATTATACTCCAATAGCACAAGAGTTTTTAGATCTGCTATCAATGCAATTTTCCATCTAGCGTGCAGTCGTCTTATATATACTTATCTTCCCTTCTTGGATTAAAAATAAATGTTCTTGGAACTCTCGCTACTGCTCGAAAGGTATATATTATAATAACATAGCATAATATGCAAACTAGGGTGTGGTCGAATATGTTGTGCATGTGTTTGACCATCGCATATATTATATAAAACTTTATGAATTGCATCGCATACAATACATCCTAATATTGATTAAAAAGTTTTTCATTTAAATTTTACATAAATTAATAAATTTTCCTTATTGACCTTGGAAATTCTTTGACTAACAATGGAAAGTTGTTTTTATATGCGGTTTAAAGTTTAAATATTTTACTATTCATTTATGGGGTGAATGTGATGGCTTTACAATAGACATTTTTAATGTATGATTAGAAGAGCTAAGTTGTATTATATACTAGCGGAACACGTCGTGCTCTTATTGATGATTCTATAAACACCGTCACGTATATTTTCATCATCATAGTGTCCTCTACTCCAAAGCGATGGGGCATAGGGACCATTTTAACCCTTTTTTTCTATCTGATACCATGGTTTTCATTGACGACTATATCTTTTACTATATCAAAGCAGAACATAAAATATTAATAATGCGTTAAAAGGAGAAGAAATATTTTGGTTATACGACCAAAATCTATGTCACTATGGTTCTTGCCGAGACATAATTATATACAAAACATTTTGATACATTACAGTGAATAAAATTCCAGTTATTGTGTATGTAGCAGACGCAATTATCACCAAGAGACTTAAAGTATTAAAAAATGATCACCGTCTCTTTAATTAAGAGTCAACAAATTTATTGCGAATTTTTCATTGATTGGATTAATTCTAAACTTGATGCAGAAAATACAATATAAAGAAATGGAAAATTCATTTGTCAATAACCTGCAACTAATCAGAAAATTGTATACCGTTTATATACACAAATCCTCAAAAATAAAAAATTTTCATAACACATCTGCCTATAAAAATCACATAAAAAATTATCCAATCAAATTTTCTAAAATATTTATTGCAAAAATGTCAAACAATTCATAGTTCGCATATACATAAACGTTCATATTTGTGTAGATTCGTTTAATTGAAAATAAATATTAAATATTACATCCATATGGACGCAAATATTGGACCAAATATATCAATCAAAAAGCGAAAGTTTTTTTTAGTTTTTAGTTTTTACAATAAATGTTTTTTTTTTCATTGCGAATTGACAAATCAATTTAATTTGTTGAGTTCAATCAAATGTAAATAGGTTTTACAAATTCACGAACAAATTAAACAATGCATTTATTATTCAAATCTCGTATGTGTGTACTTAGTATACTATTACCTGAATAATGCACGGCCGTGTAAATTAATAATATGTTTTAATGAATATTTTCTTATTTTGACTATAACTACTCCCACAAGACAGAATATTCTATATGGATACGCTATACAGAGTGTATCCAACAGCGTATCTGAGCCCTTTTTTATGTCTTTATTAACTTTGCAAAAAGATTTTACAATCTTATAAAAATAATTGTATCTTAAAAAAAATAATATTATAACTGCAAATGATGCATAGTATGAAATATAGTGTAATAGAAAAAAATAATAAAGTTTTAAAAGTTCAAAAAGTTAAGAAAATAGGTTAAAAAAAATAATTAATTAAAATAATAAAAAAAATCAAATATTTGTAACAAAATTAATAAAAATTAAAACTAAATAAAAAAAAGTAAATAAACCATTCAAATCATCAGCATGTCCTACAAT
>JANSTW010073483.1:0-10157 GCA_027564275.1 Diadocidia ferruginosa | reverse complement strand
ATTGAATAAAGATTATATTTTGTTTTTCCACTTACATAACTATTAGATAAGTATTTACAAAAAAAAAATGAACCTAAAAATCGCGATTTTCTGATTTTTCACTATTATCTCGCCTTAAAACAAGATTTAAGCTTCAATCCAATAAAAAATTTTTACAGAATCAAAACTTATAGCCTACAAACTCAAATATCTTGTACGGTGGACTATATTGCACTATTTTACTTTTACTGAATTATGTAGTAGTATATACTAACGAAAATTATACTATGTTTTTTATTAATTTATATTTCTAAATCTAAACAAAAAAATGTATTTTGTGACACATAGAGCCATGGATATAATAAACTAACAGAATATGCAATAAATAAGTTCCGTCCTTTTTACTCATATGGCTTTTGTATATATTAAAAAAAATGTACAAGTGTGTCTCGAAATTTATATAAAAAGCATAGATCGCCATTTATAATATCAGCTATCAGCATGATTTGTGTTTTCATATCAAATAAAAACAAAACAATAAAAGGGGCAGAACTCAGTAAAAAAAAATTTTTGTTATTTAAATTTTATAATTTTCTTTAAATATTTTAGTTTTCTCAAAATTGAAAATTCAACAAAATTACGAACTAATATATCTATTATTTTATACGTGGATGAAGATCAAATGCCATATTTCAAATATTTCCACTAAATTACGCAAATTACACGTATAATTGAAGGTATTATTGTTATTTGTTTATATAATAGTTTTCCTTTTTTAAATATTTTGAAATAAAACCTTACAAATATAATAATTAATATATTTATTTAAGAGCCCATACGATTTTAGTATAAAATGGATCTTTATTCCGAAAACAACCCTGTATTTTGTCGCCATTTATAATATCAGCAGCGACACACAAATTAAAAATATAGCCAATCTAGTTACATCTATATATGTTTTAATGTTTATAAAATGATAAACCCTTTTTATATGTTCCTAAGAAATAATTGAATTGTAATTGAAATTGAACTCCATTGACAGCTACAGTGAAAATGATATCTAATATAAATATAGGTATATAGATAGAGTATATAGAGTATAGACATATATTTACTTTACAATATAACGAAATATTTTAAATCAATTATTATTATTTTTATTGAAAAAAAAATCGATTAAAAAAGTATTATACAAATTATTATTTGCAAATGCGATAAACAATATAATATTATATTTTTATAAACCTATATAATTATTATAATAATATGAGCTCTTATATACACGGAGAGAAGAGCTTTCATTTGCGCCTAATTCATCATTTCAAATTTTTATCAAATTAAAAAACTAGACATATAAAGTATGTATATAAATTTAAATATTAGTATTATTATTAGTATATTAGTACTTGATCTTGAAAAAATGGAAAAATACCAGATATTAGAAACGGTTTCTAATATTAAGTATAAAGTTCTTAATAATTATTAGAATTTAAAAGTAGATTTTAGTATTGAGTAATAAAAATTTCCAAAAATAAACGCATAAAATTCAAGTATTATATACTAAAATCTAGTATTGTATACTAAAAATTAATATTGTATACTCAAAGTATAGGTATATACAAAATTTATAAATCAAGCAAATATTTGCTAATTAAAAAAAGATCAAATGTAACAAAATTTACAATTTAATACTAGATTTTAGTTTTAAGTACTAGAAATTGCTAAATATTTGCAATTTATTTAGTATTTTATACTAAAATTTAGTACTGTATACTCAAATTTAGTATATTAAATCAATATAAAAGCTTTCGTGAATCAAGCAAATCAAAAGTAGACGCAAAACCTATAGCATATACTACATCTCTCTCCGTGCACTAGATAAAGTTCCTCATATAGTGTAAAAACCGACTCCTGATCACAAAAAAATATTATCAGTGCGAGTTGCTGATAACACTCCACCTTTGATGAAAACTATGGTATCAGATAGAAAAAAGGATAAAATGGTTCCTAATACCTATGCTCTCTTGCTTTGGAGTAGAGGACACAGTGATTATGGTTATGTTCTATTTTTTTTTAATTATTTGCTATTACTTCTTAGGCTACGCGTTCACACACAAATTTAGAACCGACGTTTAGACCCGGCGTTTAATGTTTTTGCAAGTTAAAAAAAATTATGTTCTAAACGTCAGTTCTAAAATCTCTATTAGAAAAAAAAACATAAACGTCGGATCTAAACGTCACGTTGCTTTGGTGTGAATACGGACTTACTATAAAAAGCTTACCAGTTTTTTTGTCTGCAAAACTTTTCTATTTTACAAAAGTTGTTTTTTTAAATTAAATTATTTTTCCAAAGTACTTACCATTCGACTGAATTGAAATTTTACTTAAAGAGTGGATATTATGAGCGCAATTTAAAATGTTTCAAATATCTAGCTATATAGTCATATAGGAAGTTAGTTTAAAATTGATTGCAAATTGTCAGTTTTACACTTGTAGAAATATCAAGTTCATAAAGACGTAACAATAATAATAATAATTATTATCTCTTTACAACGAAAAATTTAGAGATAGAACCATCCTGTAATTGTTCGCTTTACGCATTACGTATATACATGGTACTACTATGTAAAATCTAAAAACTATAAAGAAAGTAGAATAAATTCTATCTTTAGGTATACAGAAGATTGTCTCAATATTAAAGCAAAACTATATAGGCTTTTACCAAGCTCATATATGGTGCTTTTCTTTATTTATTTTATTCTTCATAAATGTATAAAATAAAGGTTGAGCTTTTTTTATTTCGGTTGTTTTTATCGTTCATCCATTTGTGTCTATATAATATATGTTCGGTATAGGTAAGGTATACATACAGTTTATTCATCCATAGATATAACATTATGGTGTTCTACTAACTGTGTTATAGTTCCATAATACAAACACCATATCCTTTACCTTTTTAAATAGTTTATCAGGTTCTGAAATGGATTTCAATATATTATATACCCGGTGTCACAGAATAGTATATACTGCACTGGAAGTGTTATAGAAGCTTTCTATTGTATATAAAGCAAAGTATAAAAAATACAAAGTAGATGCAATCAAGGTTTTTTTTCTATTTAATCAATTTAAAAAAAATAATGTCTTAAATAATATAATTATTAAAAAAAATAAAAATATTATTGAAATAAAAAATCTATCTTACAATCTAAAAAAACGTTTATTTTTTTATTTTTGTAGCCATGGTTGTTTAATTTAAGCGTGCTGTTATATGCTTAATTTTTTAATATTTTGCAGCAATATTATTAATTAGCGAGTCTTTATGTTTGTGTTAGTTAGTTTGAAAGCGAGTGGCCAACTATTTTAGGTACCAGCCAATCAGCGCTCGTTATTGGTACCATTTCATATACAAATTGTTATTGTAAATTCGAGGTGGCAACATATTTACTAACACAAACATGCAGGCTCGCTATTATTAATCATAATATCATGACCATCACACATCATACAATAGACTTTGTTCAAAAAATTTCCTAACCTCATTTTATAGCACTTTTCTAGTGCAAATAATATTCAGCCAAACAAAAAACAACAACAAATTGTATGGATATACGGATATTATTTTGACGTTTAACATGCCCTATCGCTCTTTTTTACTGAGTACTATTTCTATATTTAATATAATATGGAAAATATAAAATGAATTGATTCATTTGTGTAACTATTTATGCTTTGGTGCGTACTGTATACATAATATTATTCCATATATCCAAAAAACATACGTTTAAATGTTACAATATGTAGGTATATATATATAAATTGTACACCTGAATAAAAGATTGAATTGTTATTGAAACAAATAGCAAAGGAGACGAGATCGCTATATTGTTTTATTTTGGTATATTATACAATATTATTATAAAAGGTCATATTATATATATATAGACACAAACAAGTTAAGGGGGTCATCCTGATGGTACCAATATTACATTATTATATTATATTGTATATGTAGGTTCGAAATGTATATTTTATTTTTCCCTATTGGTATATTTGAAAGGCAACTTTACCATACCATTATGTATTGTATGTATATGAAATTTAATAAACACAATGTCAGAGATGAGACGTCAATATATTTTGGAATTAATTCGCAACTTTTTGTTAATAGTACCGTAGTTTAACTGCCCAATTGGGTTGTGAACCCATATATTTCTGATGATGCCACACTGTTGTACATCACTCACACAACAAAAAATACATATTTTTAAAATTTTAAAACTTTAAATTGGTACCCCAAAATCAGTTTTAAAAAACAAAATTTAAAACTGCCGTCTAAAATCGGGGACAGTGTGGATTTTTTTCCTTGCGGAATTTATACTCTATTGCAAATATATTTTATTAAAAAAACATTAAATTTTTTTGGTTGGTTTTGTTTTTTTACGTTGGTCACTATGATAAAATGTAGCAGAACGATCCCACCAGATATAAAATGGATCGAAGACATTTTCAAAAATGCAAATTCTTAAAGTTTAAATAATTAAAATTCTGGCTGTTAATATAAAAAGTCATACATGAAGATTTTACTTCTTTTTTGGGTTTTACAATCCTATTGGACGTATCATGAACTAATTCGATAGTAGCCTAAAATTTAAAAGTATTCTAGTATATACTAAAACAACTAACTCGTATATTCATGTTATGTCTTTACCTTGTTTACATTTTAGACGCCTCGCCTCTGAAATTATATTATATAGATAATATTACACCGAATAAAGGATATTCTCCACATATATATTTATTACATTATATATTTATTTAAAGGTAAGATTATGTTGCATAATAAATGACAAAACATTTAGAAGTCATCTCACACGTATCCATATTGTACCTTTAGAAAATGATAATATAAATCTATCTAACTAATGTTACATTATAATAAACATTTACTTTTATTATTCAACTAAGTTAATTGGAATTTTCGTTCGCAATAACCATGGTGTGATTTGAACATTATTGTTTTTGGGCATGCAACGTTTTATTTCTCGTTTGAAACTGCGTTATGTTTTGTTAAATTGTAATTAATATAAATTGATTTTGCAAAAAAAAAAACATGAACTATGTATAAAAAAAACGGCCCGAGAGCCCCCAGCATAATTGGGATGCTGCTTTTTACTATATTTTTATAATTGAAAAATGACACAAACCAAAATATTCTCTATAGTTCACCGGTGACATGACTTAACACCCAAGAACATAACGACCAAAAGCTATAACAAGCTTTTTTTTCTATCATTTTTTTTTCTAAAACCCACATAATAGCCAAAATATAAACCCATCGCTTTTTTATAATTTTTAGAAGGGACATTTTATCGGGTTTAGCAATTTTAAATTTGTTAAAGCGTTTGAGCGTTATGTCCGTGGGTGTTATGTAAGGTACCAGTTCCTCACTGAAGAAGGGCGACGGCTCTGAAATGTGGTTGTAATGACGTGAAAAACCAATTTTTAGTAGATATAGAAAAAAATATAATTAATATAAATATTGGATAATTCATTTTATTTTAATCTGCAAAAATATTTTTATAAATATTTCTTTAACAAAATATTTAGATAAATTTGAAAGATTTAAAATAAAAACAAAATTGGTTTCTGCTACAATTAGTAAAAATGATCAATTTAATGATAACATATTTAACATTTATGAGCTTAAAAAATGTATGTATAAAAATAAATAAAAAATTTAGAGATTCATTAATCTTGGCGAATAGAATAGTATTTTGCTTAGCCTTCCTTATCAGATATAATATGAACATTAAACATTCTTCATATTATAGGTCATAGAACAAGTTATGTTGCTACATATTATTATTATAAACGATATTTTCTACGTGAAAAGTTAGTTTACCGCGCACTTGTATACACGCTTAGATACAAATTTATGTTTATGATTCTTTGGCAAAATATTCTGTATATGTAATCAATCATTTAAAATTTCCTCAATCCATTTCCCGAAATTGTATGCGAGCAAAATGGCTTTATCTTTTTCGGGATGATAAATATGTAGATATTTATGCATAGAGCGAGTACATCCAGACATTCTTCTTATAATCCATTTTTCTTTGGTATGTTTTTTTTTCATTTTCTTCTTGTTGCTGGTTTATATGTGTGTAATATGTTTATATGCTTGAAAAGTGGCTTTTCATAATATATGAAAACATATTTAGCCTATCATAAATGTATATAATATTTTCTTTAAGAAAATATGTACTTTGTATATATTATGTGCACGAAATTTCTATTGTATGAATTTGAGTTTTTTATCCTTAGCCGCAGCATAGAATAACCTCCAAAGAATTTTAAACATAAAAACTTATTTCAATAAAAAATGAGTTCTGGTAAATCAAAATACATATATATATACATTTTACATATAGGGAGAAAGGCATTCTTTATATGTATACCTATACACAAAGTGTTCAGCACTCATAATATTATTATATACATTATGAATTGTATATAAAATAATTTTCCATATACTTCATACATTTATATATAGTAGTACAGAAGCTAGAGATATGTAAGAGGAAACTTTCGTGTTACATTATCATATTATACCTAAAGCCACAAGGGAAATTTACTTTAATGTTTTTGTTGTTATACTGAAATACTTAAATTATGGTATTTTTAAGCTTAAAAGCATAATGCATACAAGATAAGGGATTTTTTTAACTTTATATTTTTTATTTTTAAATTTTTATTTATATAAATGACGGAAATGTATGTAATATATCTGTATGTAGAAAAAAGCTCTTTCAGAATAATTTATGCTCGTATATATGTAGGTTTTTTTGTATAGAATATGAGATACGCGAACCATATTATTATTATACAACAATGAATAAAATATTGCGCATCGCATTAAACCTATATATCCATCCAAAAAAATGTTTTTAAAAATCATCATGTGATACATACATATAATATATGAATTAATAATATTTTTTTAATAGGCTTATCCATATATCCTTTTTAAAATATTATATAGAATATTTTGTCATATCATACAAAAGTAAAACACAAAAGGAAATAATAATAAAAAAAATCAAAATAATTAAGGAAAAATTCAAAATAATCACAAATATAATTAATAAAAAAATGATATCAAAACTAATGACAAATAATTAAATAAAAACATATAAAATTAATAAGAAACTAACCACTAAAAAAATTTAAAAAAAAGATTAAAAATAATTATTAAATTATAGACAATATTAAAACATATTTAAAATAAGACAAGATAATCAATATTTCAAAATATAATTAACAATAATTTAATAATAAACAAATAATATAAAAAAAATTAAAATAAAATAATTACAATTAATTATTAATAATTAACGAATAAATAATATAAAAAAAATACAAAAAATAATGAAAAATTGTTTTTAATTTTTTTTTAAATATTCAAAAATTATAAAAAAGTATATAAACCTACACAAAAATAATCCACATTAATTTATAAAAACTACTAAATTTAACCAATCTATTAAAAAAAATCAAAAATAATGACATAACACCCAAAAGCTTTAACCAGCTCCAATCACACGTAAACTTAATTATTGTTTTTCTTCGCTAAAAACTGAAAAAAACGAAAAAATTTCCCTAAAATTATAAGCAAAGCGATGGGTTTACATATTGGCTGCTATACCTGGCTTGTGAATTAGAATAAATAAGAAAAAAAAGCTTGTTAAAGCTTTTGGGTGTTATGTCATGTCACCTAGAAATTTTAAATTATTTTTTTGCAATTTAAATTTAATAATTGCATTAATTTGTCTAATGATAGTAATAAAATTGTTTTATTAAATATTATATGCTTAATCAAGTATAAAATATATTTTACAACCTAGGTACATACATAATAATTTTTATTAAAATAACTATAGCTAAATATATATAACGACTAAAGGATATCAATTTTATTTATCCTGTGTAGGAACTTTGCCTTATTCATACTATATAGAACCATTTTGGAATATATATAATATTTTATAATACTTCCTACAAATTTAAATGCGATGCATGGATGATATGATAAACGATTATTTTCGTGAAACTCATTTGTTGCATAAACCACATTTTATACACAGTTGACCTAATAGGTATACATATATATATGTATATGCTATATGGAAAATTTATTAAATGGGGGAAATGAAAGCAAAACTCAAAAATAGGTTTTCATTCATGTTCATTACAAAACCAATTTAATCAAATGACCTCAAATTTACGGATGATTTCACTTTTGCCCGCACATCAGTTTGTTGTGCAGCCCATCATATAAACATTTCAAATCGGGTATTGTCGCATATTATATATTATGTTATATATATTATTATGATATGCGGAAAACCTCTACAGATATTTCTGTATTTCTGGTTCTCTGACCATTTTACATAGTTTGCAATAACATATAGTTTTGTTGCTTTGCTTATTATTAGCTGCGGGAAGCAATATTATATAGACCTACGTATAGAAATTCTCTAATATTACAATATTTTATACAACAAAAAAACAAATAAATTTTTATTAAAATTGGCATAAAAAAATTATGTTCTATATATAAAGGAAAAATCTGAATTTATTTTCATGACATAAAACATAAAAGATGACAGATAGACGACACTGACTACACGACATTATGTTTTACACAATATAATTTTTACAAAACATGTCGAATAAAATGAAATATTTTCATTTAAAAAATATCACATTTTTCTTCATCTGCGCTTAGTGTTTTCTCATATTTTATTTTAATATATGTATATTAGACTGGCCCTTAGTACAATGGAGATTTTAAAACTTGCTCCGATTCTTGGGGCCACTCTCCATTTTTTTCCCTTTGAATGCAAAAATCAAAATGTAAAATTTTGAGATCGATCTAAAAACGTTTAGGACCGCCTAAAAACCCTCAAAAATTGAAAAAAGTTATTTTTTAATCATTTTTTGTATTTCGATCCATCCTAATATAATAATTTTAATATTAGTTAAACATTTATTTTCAGTGTTATTTCTTTCGGGCGGTAATTCCTTGGGGGCTTTTTCATTTTTTAATATAAAAACCAATTTAAATGAGTAATTTCTTTTAATTGTCAATTTCTTGGATTCTACTTCATTTTTGAATATTAAAAAAAAAAATGTGGGTGTTATTTTTGCCAGGCGTTATTTCTTTAGGTGTTATTTCTCTCAACTTTGAACAAAACACAATTGGGGCCCTAATTACTTGGGTGTTATTTCATATCACCAAATTTGTTTTTATAGATTAGACGATCATTGCCAAAAAAACAATTGAATTTAGCGAACATTACATATGGAAGATAACCGCGTATTAAACAGTCTACGAATTTAAGATAACAGTGTATTTTCGAAGTTGACGGTACATACTGTTAAATATCTTCGATATTTTATTTCCTATTTTACCGTGTGAGGGCGTTTTGTAAAGGTAATACATTCGTCTAACTGGAATTGGTTATTAGGCTGAAATATAGTAGCAATATAGGATGGATCGAAATACAAAAAATGGTAAAAAATCACTTTTCTTACATTTTTTTTTTGGTTTTTACATCCAAACGAAAAAAATTGGAGGGTGGCTCCAAGAATCGGAGCAACTTTTAAAATAAGAGCCAGTCTAATGTATATAATCTACAGCTCTATGGTTATATATTATTATTATTATATTGTGACTTTTAAACAGGATAATATAATTTAGCTCTACAGCTGAATATTTTGTAAATATAGGTATACACCAGCAGCGATAATATAATCTTATAAATCTGTTTAATGTTTACAATATGAACATTGTAAAATTATGTGTTTATACACAAGGGAAATTATGCTTCATTTTATAGTATGGGTACTGTGAAATTTATAGTGTAATTTAGATCTGCAATGAATGATTAAAGCCTTTATTTTTCTAATTTCGAAAATATTCAAGATAAAAATGTAATCATCGAGAAAATTTCAAATTTCGACTTTTTAATTATATTTAATAAAAATATTTTCAGTATTAAATGCTTTAGTTTATTGTTTTGTTGTTGTTATATATATAAATATTTATTTATATATAAATGCTTGGGCATGTATAATATATATGAAAGAAAGTACCATTAAGTCAAGGATTATAT
>JANSTW010073472.1:0-10157 GCA_027564275.1 Diadocidia ferruginosa | reverse complement strand
TATGTTTGCTATATGTTTAACTTCTATGCAGCTCTACGCACGCAAACGTACGGCTATGTACGTCTATGTTTTTTTTTCCATTGGAGATAGCGCTAAAAAGAGAACCTATACGTATACGTCCAACGTATACGTGTCCATAGAAGCCATAGCTTTATCCTTTAAAATAAAATCTTACCTGTGAATCACTTGAACTAACTTCCGAAGGTTTTTCCGTAACACTACTGTCATCCGGATTTTCATCGTAACACTTCAGACTTTCCTCATCACTATGATAGGCCACCGAAGCCGGTGACGGTCGTGGCGGCGATTTACCCAACGAGGCGGACGCTTGATTCTGTTGTTTATTACGTCCCATAGTACCCATCGTACGTCGTCCCATCGAACTATTGCCCGATAAAATTGTCCCATTACCACCACCATGTCGCGAGCGGTACAACTCCAATGCCAACTCTTGTCTATCGTCTATCGACATGGCCATAGATTCTTCCAAGGCTTTTTGTGCTTCTTCTGCAATTGAGATAATTTGCATAAACAAAATTTTGAAATTAAAAAAAATCCCTTACGTTTATAACGATAGCTTTTGCTTTTAACACAAAGCACAGCTATAACCATTATAATGATGATAATTGATGTGGCGGCCAATGCAACCATAAACCATGTCTGGCGATAAAACGGTTTGTGCTGTAAATAGCCATATTCCAAGTACAGCTTTGATGGTGTTAGTACGGCATCCTTTGAAACAATCGGACATGAAATCCCATATTTATTATAAGATATAACGCGAAATGTATATGCGGTCGATGGTAATAGACTTTGATAGCTGACAGTAAATTCTTGTAATGGACCACTTGTTGTACGCGTTACTGTTTCCCATCGTGAATCGTCTGCGGGAAAAGATAGTTGTTTTTTTTAAATTTATCGAATTATTTTATAACATCTTAAATCTACTGCTTGTACGACTATATGTGAACAAAACATGAAGCGCCTGTTTGAGAAAAATTGCATATGGCATGTAGAATATATTTTATTTACGGTTTCATGTTTTCCAGATATTATCGCTGGTTCATTTTAAATTGGATTTACAAATTTTCCACATGAAGAACACTAGTTTTCTAGTATTTAGGACGAACCTTTTTTTCTGGTTTATTATAAAATATTTCAATTTATACAAGAAAAACAATGATGGACAATAATGTCGGAGTGCCCGTTCGCAAAAAAAAAAATTAGCCATACTAATTTGCTTTAAATACAAAATTAATTACTGATTATTAAAATGTAAATCCACTTCTAAGACATAGTTTTAATGTCTTCTGATTTTTTTTATAAAAAGACAATGACACTTTAGCGCTTATGGCTCCAGGCTCTACCGGTGGGGAGCCTTCTGTATAATATCAAATAAAAGGTAATACCTGTTATTTAAAAAAAGTTGGGGCAAATCCAACAATTCATGTAGGTGGGAAGAGGAAAAATCTGTTTTTTACTTAAGATAAAAATTTTTATTGGGTGTCAAATGAAAGTTAGAAACTTGGAGCAGTTCGCCATATAAGTTTTGGAACCGAAATTTTTCTAGGTCGGGTATGACCTGTGTCGGAAGTGTTTAATTAAAAAAATATATATTTTCCTTCTAAACAATAATTACTCTTTACTCATTACCCAAGAGATAAGCTAACGATGCGTAATTTGGAAAGACAAATCTAATGATACAGCAAAAGGTCTAGAGGGCGGGATCGTCCCATGATAACAAAATTAACACAAATCAGGGGGTTTGGGTGACAGCATCCCCCTGATAATGTAAAAAGTACAGGAACCATATTTTTATATTTTTTCCCTATGGGGGCGTCTTTCGCGACGCCTAGCAGGGGATGCTTAGAAAATTAACACAAAGCGGCAGCGCCCTGATAAAAAAGTACAAAAACTGCATTTTTAGATATTTTTGGCCCGTTCCTTTAATGTGCTACGTTTGTTTTTCTTGAGCTTTAACAGTTTTATAACTAACTGCTCCAAGTGTCTACCTTTCATTTGACACCCACCAATTTTTTTATTTCGGCCCTTCCTCCTCCTACGAACAAATATATAAAAAACAGATTTTTGCCCCGCCCACCTACACGGAGTGTTGGATTTGCCCCAATAAATGATAGGTATTTGCAATACCTTTTATTTGATACCATACATCCCTTACCTTCACCTCAAACCCCCGCAAAATATCAATTTTTCTGAAATTTTGACCCCCTCCCCCGTCCAAGCGGGGGGAGAGTACTAAGAGTTATAATGGTTTTGTAAGTCTGGAAAAGTCCCCTCTTCGGGGGAGGGTCCGTTAGGGTCTGGGGCCATAAAAAGTTAAAGTGTAGATTCTCCCAAAAATATAATTTCCGCTACGGGCAAACCCTGAGTGAAACGAATTTATAGTTTTACCGGTAAAAATTAGGAATAGGCATATATAATATAGTGCCATATTTTGCCATTTGTTAAAAACTAAAATAACTTGATTTAAGCACATTTAGCAAAAAAAACAACGACAACATCGAATCTCGCAATTAATATAAATACTTACAAAGATAGGATGGTTCCCTTTCTATTTATTTTAGAAAAAATGATAGGCGTGTAAGAAATTATAAAGAAAATAAATATTTTTAAAAATTATTCCAAACTCAGTTTCGAAAAACAAAAAAAATTGCTCACCTCTCTTTTTACTCTCAATATAGTAGCCAAGTATGGGACCCTTTCCCGACGGCCCATTTATCCAATGCATATCAACGCTAGACACACTTTTTGAAAGTACCAGATCACGTGGTGCATTGGGCGAACCTTCCTGGGGTCCGGTTGTTATGTTGCCATTTATTGCTGGCCCATAATCGATTGTTTGCGCCCGTACGGTAAATGTGTATGTTACCTCTTCCTCTAAATTTTGTACAATCAGATGGGTGTCTGTCACTTTTTGCTTTACCTGCTTGCTAAATTCTGCAATTGAAAGAAATGTTAGAAGATTTGAGAAATTTAACTTGACAATTCGACTTACTATCATTTTCTTCGGTTGTTTCATACGTTACAATGTAGCCCAAAATTTCGCCGTTTCTCTTTTTCGGTGCATCCCAGGAGACTTTCAAACTTTGCATTGTTATTTCACTAAATTGAAGGGTACCAGGTGCACCCGGCAATCCTTGCAATGTTTTAACGGTTATCGGTGTTGAGCGCGGTCCATCACCGGCCGGATTAAAGGCTAATATTTCAATACGATATTCGGTAAATTTATCTAAAAATACAAGACTATGTGATGTGGTGGAGGCTGGAACAACTTCTATTTCTTCTTCATGTTTTCGACCCTCCTCCAGTTGTTGCGGCGAATCGGTGACTAAATAGAAAATTTTGTATCCCAAAAGATCACCATTTTGCATTTGTTGTTGCGGTGGTTGCCAACGTAATCGCACTTCAGTCGATGAAACTGGTTGTCCGTCTACGGAACGTGGTTGACCAGTTGGAACGGCTTCGCCAACGTATACGGCTACTGGTGGAGTGGCCGGTCCTGTTCCTTGTGAATTAAATGGCAGCACAACGATTTCATAGTTTCGATCTTGTGTCAGATCACTTAAAACGACCGAATCCGATTCAATCGACATAATATCTTGTTTTGGAGTTGCTTGTAGAGCAGTTGGAAAGTCGGAGATTGGTTGGAAGAGAACACGATAGCCACCCGTTACAGAATCACCGTTCCACATTGATTTTTCCAACGCAATCCATTGTACTCGAACACTTGTCGTTGTAATGGGAACAACCTGTAGACCTGCTACACCTTGAGATGGCGCGGCAGGTAAAGTACGCACTTCAATGCTTTCTCGACTATAGGATGATGGTCCCAAGTCATTTGTTGCCTGTATTCTAAATTGATATGTTGTGTGTGGTTTTAGAGATGTCGCTGTGTATAACGTGACTCCAGGATCCACACGTTCTGACAGTGATGTCCATGGCCCTTCGTTTTCTCGCAGCTGAACTGTATAATAACGAAGTGGTGCAAATCCATCACGCCCTGGTGTCCAACTAAATGTTATTTGGTGTGCTTGCACCTGACTACGTGATATTTGTGGAGATGAAGGAGCTTGGGGTCGTTCGCGATTATTGGTTGTATATACCAGAACAGATGCAGTTTTACCCCAGCCAAGTCGAGTTTGAGCCGTCACACTAAACGTATAGTATCGTTCGGCCAGCAATTGTGTTGCTCTAAAGGTTCGGTCGGACGGTGGAAATTCACGACTATAATTTAAATTTACCGATCCGTTCAGTGAAAATGTTACTTTATAGGCTAAAATTTCACCATTTGGTTCTTCTGGAACGTCCCAAATAATACGAGCCGTACTAAATGAAACATCCGGAAATGAAACGTTCGATGGAGCACCCGGTGAATCTTCAAAGGTTTGAACACGTATTGGCGGTGAGCTAAGAGCACCGTCACCCAGACGAGTGTATGCCAGAACTTGTATGTGATAGACAACGAATTTTTTCAGTTCTGTTAAGGTTGTGGTAAATGTCGAATTATTTGGAATAGTTTTGTGGAGAATAGCACCACGTCCAGCCGATCCATAAAACACCTTATAACCATCAATTTGTCCATTTCGATGACGTTTCGGTACTTCGGCCCAACGAACCACAATTGTTGTTGAAGATGTTGTGTTTGCCTCCACACCCAAAGGTCCGAACGACGGAACTGCTTCTCGAGTTCGTTCTATGGCCGTTGGACTATCTTTCGATGTGCCCACATCATTACAAGCATTCATAACTATTTCATAGACTGCCCACTCCTCTAAGTTATCTAGTACATGAGAATTGGCCGTATGATCTTCAATTAAAACACTAAGCGCTTGTGATTTAGACTCGGCATCAATATTTTTGTAGGTAATGTTGTAACCTCGTGGATTGCCGAACCATTCGGTTTGCTGTAGTGGGATCCATCTAACCCGAAGCTCGGTTGCACTCATCGCTCGAACAGTTACGTTAAAAGGTGGATGCATCGGACGAGCTTGAATAGTTTGGAAATCTTTGGTTGGTTCTGATGCTGCCGATGGTCCCACCACATTTGTTGCGATCAATCGCAGACGATACGAAGTGAACGGCATCAAACCGGTAACGGTTAACGTTGATGCGTCCGGATCAGAAATATCGTAAACAATAAACCATGTTAAGTTGCGTGCAGTTTGAGCCTCAACTGTCCACGTTGTTATGGATGAGTTACCATCAAAGCCTGGTGTAAATTGAAGAACCACTGAAAATGCTTCAATATTCGACAGTGCCAATTGGGTTGGTGGATATGGCAGAACGGGTTCAACGCCAGACTGCATTGTAGCCGTTTTAGCTGGCCCAGCACCAACTTGTGTCCAAGCACTAACTTCAAACAAATACCTTGTAGTTGCCAATAAATTGCTAACCTTTATACTTGTTTCCTCTGCCGTCAAATTAACCACCTTCAATGTTTTGGTATCATCTTTTATTTGATATCGTATTTGATAACCCGTTAATATTCCATTTGTATTTTTCGGTGGAGTCCATAGAACCTTAACGGCTCGATCAGAGACTTCATCAAACTGCAATGAAGCAACCTCGTCGGGAACATCTTCATTTGTCTTGACTTGAGCCGGCTCACTTCGAACACCATCACCAGGATCGGTGAAACACAGAACTGTTATATTATATTTGGCGAATTTCTCCAAACCTGTCATAATGGCATTTTGTTCAGCCAACGGATCCAAAAGGCTTGGCGGAACCGTTATCATTTTAGCCTCCACTTCTTCTTCTGTATCGTCGTCTTCGTTTAACTCATAGGTCCAAGCTTGTATCTTATAGCCTTGATTTATGCCATTAATTTGCTGCGGATTTGGTGGTTTCCACCAAACCCTAACTGTTGTGGAATTGATGGCTTCGACGCGAACATTAACTGGCGGCGCTTCTGGAATTCCCTCTTTTGTTTTAATTTTAGCACCATCTGTATAAACACCAACTCCCATATTATTGTAAGCAGCGATTTGTACAATATAATCCTTCCATGTGATTAACTCTTGAATTAGATAGTTTCGCTGAGCCTCATTCGTTATGTTACGTTGAGTCCATGGCGATTCATTGTACCCATAGAGACGATATCTTATCATGTAGCCTAAAATTTGTCCATTTCGATGTTCTTCCAAGGGCGGTTGCCATTGAGTTATTATTTCCGCAGATGATCTGGCCGAACCAACAAATCCAACAGGCGGACCAGAAGGTGCTAATGACAAACGAATTAATTATTTTAAACAATCATTTAATTTATAACTTAAACATACCTTCTTGTGGCAATTTTATTACATTACTCGGTTCAGACGGTGGTCCCTCACCAACACTATTTACCGCACTTACACGAAATTGATAAACAGTTGCGGCTTTAAGCGATGTCAACAGGATCCAACGTTGATCGGCCGACACATTGCTCAGTTCGGTAATCCAATTTAATAGTGGATCGGGAATCGGACCTATAAATTCTTCTATGTATTTTTTTTCGTACGAAAAGGAAAAATCAAATGAAAATAATTGGTGCAAAAAAATAAAATAAAACTAATCTAAGAAAAAAACGTGCGTCTGGTAACATATTTTATGTGGTTAAGAGGGAATTTTATTTTGAATTCATTACTGCACGAAACAGATTTTTATTATTTAAAATTTAACGGTCGTTTTTTGATTAAATGAGATATCAAAGGTTCCGTAAGAAATTCTCTCATCATCCAAAAAACAAATTGTGCAGGAGAACAAAAAAAACTATCTGTTTTGATAAGTACTTAAGGGGGTAGAAGATTTTCTAAATGTCAACCAAAATTTGTACTAAAATATATTTTTGAATTTTCGCGTTACGTTCAATCGATAGCCCATAAAAATACAACAATTAAACTGCATTTTAAGTCAAAATGCTCCAAAATGGATGATAGGAGAATTTCTTGTGTAAATATATATTCGGTATCAAATTTCAAATAAAAATAGTCAACAAAATTAGAGATCCCAGTTTACAAAATCACAGAAAAACCAAAAAATTATATGTCTTTTCCACTAATGTTACAGCAAAAAAAAGAAAAACAGAAAAACTCTTACCTAATTCTGGCACTTCTCGTCTCTGTACAATAAATTTCAAAATTGGACTGTTTCCATCAAATCCAACGGTCCACGAAACATTAATGGCTCGTTGTGTTAACGTATCCAGGCGTTCAGATTTAACGTTTGTCGGTGCAAATGGCAATTCAATGACACTCAAACGAGATGATCGTGTTTCATTGCCACCGGGTGATGTTACCTAAATAAGATTTTTTTAGTAATTCTATATTATAGCACATTGTCGCTAAATACCATGCAAGAATAAATGCCAACATCTGCCGCTCGAACAGCTTGAATTTCTAATGTTCCATCGGCTTGAACGCCAACTCGTTGACTATTGGTTATGGGAGCAGTTTGGATATCACGATACCAATCTATGTTATACGGAACGGATGGATCGCTGGATACCTTACATTGTAGTGATGCGGTCAATCCTAGCAAAACAGTTGTGTCCACAGGTGGTTGAATAATTTGGGTTCGAACTAAAAATGAAAAATGTTTATTATCATTATGTATGAATTAAAGATTGACATTCGATTAACAATATATTAAAGCTGGCACAAAATGAAAAAAAAAACATAAAATCACAATATTAATATTTACGTACCCATAACGCCTAAATAGGCCTGACCATTTACACTACCCGCCTCATTAGACCGAACGCACGAATATAGGCCAGCATCCGTTTCACGTACATTTGATATTAGTAAATCTCCACTATCCAATGTTTGAACACGTCCAGATAGTTCGACTGGCATTGAATCTAGTTATTTTGTTAAAATTGGGGATGATGATGATTGGGTTAATTAATAAAATAATTCGAATTAATTGTACAAATGAAATATGGGCGGTTTTTCACAAAAAATTCACAGAAAAAAAGGAGATGTTAAAATTTGGCGCATTTTATATAGCAGCGTTTTTAATAAAATATTTAAAAATAAAATTACATGTTTTCTTAATAATTATATCTAAAGCAGCGTATCATGCAATCGGTTCATCTTCTCAAATTTTATTTTAATATTTTATTTTATAATAATAATATTTTATTTCATATTTCATATTTTTTAAATTATTAAAAAAAAAATCTGGAAAAGTTCCAGCGTAACGCACTTGTAACGTTAAGAACAGAACTATTTATTCTATAGCTATAAAAAGATCAGCTATCTTATACAATTTAAAATTATTTTGATCATTGAGGTAAAAAACATCTTCTCCATCTTGAAAAAAGTTTAATTTAAATTTGTTTATACTTCAGAAACTTTATATTTACAGCCGTTACGCACATAACACAATAAAAATCATATTATACATTGTATAGGTAGACAAGATAAACTTAACTAATAAATGTATTTCTTTAGAACTCCAAAAAATTTTATACTTCTAGCAAATAGTTAGTTTTACAAACCAAATTATGCAGTTAACATTTATTCGAAACGCACCGAACCGTCAGTCGGCACGCACAAAACACATTTTTAAATAGCTGTAGATACTATTGGAATCGAACAGGAATTAAATTCATAATTTATTTAAATCTCTTTATTATATACAAACAATCGGTCCGAGGGCCCCCAGTAAAACTGGGATGCTGCTTTTACTATCCTTTAAAGTTACGACTAGATCAATTTTCATTAAAACCATATAAAAGTCCTTTCCCACTTTGATCTTGAGACCCAAAATGCAATTCCAGACTATAGAACCAAAAATCCGTCTACTGCTAGAAAAACTTTCTCTACATGCTCATATTTTCCATATTATACAAAAAAATCGTATCTTTACCTTTGCCATAGAACCCCAAATGCGATCCCACAGTATGGGATCACTAATAACTCACCCACACTAAAATTTAGCCTAAACCGCTTACTCGTAAGAAAATTTCTCTAGATACTTCTATTTTGCGACCATTTTTTTACAAAAAAAATCGTATGGGAGGCCCCCCTCCTCTTTGACCTTGAGACTCGAAATGGCAATTTTTGAGTATAAGAATATAAATAACTCACACGTACTTAAATTTAGCCCAATCCGTTTACTCGTAAAACAATTACTATATACATATGCTTGTATATTTTATTTTTTTATAGAAAAAAAACGTACCCGCCGTTCTTTGACCTATAGACTCCAAATTCAATCCCAGAGTATGGAACCACTAATATAGCTTCTATTGTTAAAAACTCTTTACATGCTTATATTTTCCGGTCCTTTTTAGAAAACAAATCGTATGGGAGCCCCCTTCACCTTTCACCTAGAAACTCCAAATGCAATCCCAGAACTACAAATTACTAAAAACTTACCCCCACTACATGTTGGCCAAATCCGTCCACTGGTGTAAAACTTTCTTGTAGCCGATATTTTGAAGACAGACGGACAGACGGACAAACGGACGGACGGATTTTTTTTTATTTTCTATTTTTTTTAATCAGATTTTTTATTTCATTTAGGGGTACCCTAAAACCCCTTAAAATTTATGCGTGTACCCACAGGACATCCTGTATAATTTTAGAGTCAAATTTGTAATAAATAATAAATTCGTAATCCTTTTAAAAATTTAGATTTGGTTTAATCAGAGTTTAATAATTTTTAACTCGAAACATTTGATTTTAAGTGTAGGTGATTAGGTGACCTTCGCCTGGAATGTGCCTATATATGTTAAAATTATATAAACGTATATATTGTACTGTGTACACTTTCCAATATTTGAATCTTTTCCTTGGACAATTTAGGTAGTTGTGCCTTCTTTGCACGTTCCTTGGGCATACGTGCATTTTTCTTGCGTTTACGTTCTTCATTATCTAACCGTCGACCGTACAATTTACGATAATGTTCGATATAGGGTGTTTCTTTTTAAGCCGATCCAAATTTTTTGTATTTTTTTTTAAATTGCCCGTAGAAGAAAAGATTTATTTTATATGAAATATTACATCCTTTCTATATAATGTACTAAAATATCAGTACAAAATAAGCACCACACAGCCATTAGTATAACATATAATGTGGCCATTTCAATTTTTACACTGAAAATTTGTCATTTGATTTAAATCTTCTGAATTTATAAAAAGCGAAAA
>JANSTW010073461.1:0-10158 GCA_027564275.1 Diadocidia ferruginosa | reverse complement strand
ATTATTAAAACTGCTTTAAAAAAAGTACATTTAATGTACATTCAAATGTACTGATATAAAGTACTTTTTAGCAAGTATATTTGAATGTACATGCCAAAGTACATTAAAACAGCAGTTTCTAACATTCGGGTAGCATTCGGGTCACATTCGGTAGTCATCGTGTGTTAATCGTGCTACATTCGGCACTACATTCGCTAAAGTACATTATTGGTAGGACACTCTTATGGAAGCTAACAATTGTCGGATTAGTACTTTTAAGGTACATTGCCTACTTTTATGTATGTACTTAGAAAGTAGTTCAAAATGTACAATTTTCGCAACAGGGAAGGATGGTTATTCGGGTGGGCCAAATGAGAAATTTATAAATATAATAAGAGCGCAAAATATGCGTTAAAAAAGAAAATTCCTCATAATTAAAGAAATTAAATAAAAATTAAGTGACATTATTTGAGTTAAATTGCTAAGATTTCTATGGAAGGGTTATAAATAAATATTCGAACTTAAAAAACATATGATACTTTGATAGAAACGTACCTTTAAAAAAACCAACAACACATTTTGTTTTAGGTCTGGAATTTAAAACAACAACAAACAGAAAAGTTTGGTTGTTTTAGTTTTTTAAAATACTTTAAATCTTTTAGGTTGTCAAACCTTTTCTAATTTGAATTTGTATTTTTGAACTCTTCATAGATACTTCAGGATTTCCAATAAAAAAGGCGCGATATTTAAAATTATTTTAAACTATATGGGGCAATTCTTTCTTTTATATTAAATTTAATTAAATCCAATTATTTTAATCTTTTGACCCACCCTATAACGGATTAGTAAACTATTTGTTATTAAACTATTTGGTTTAATAGCTCTCATATTTAAAAAAAAAAATTAAATAGAAAAAATGTGACAAACATAACACTGTTCAACATGTTAAAAAACTTGCCAGCTGTTTTCTATTTTTCAAAACAGACTGTACTTATTATAAACTAAATATTTGTATTATTGCAATGTAATAACGACGGCATATATGGATCATGCTTTATCTAAACCTTGTATTTATATAGGTACGTGTTTTATTGCTCCCGCTTATTTCGTTGTAACAAATTAAAATTGCCATAGTTTACATATTGATCGGTAAAATATGGAACATAAAATGATCGAAACAATGGATGAGATAGTTTTTGGTTTAAAAATGGCACACTTTTCAAAACAGTCCAATCTTTGGTATTTGCCGCGTAATTTGGCTCTAACTCGGAATACGATCCCGTGTCTAAATCAAATAAAAAGTCACAATCCTCATATTTCGTATACATTTCTAGATTTTCTTCATTTAAATCATTGAAATACGGATGCACAATGGCTGATCCATTTTCGGCTTCTGTAAAATAGGCCGGTAACATTCCGTCAAATTCCGATTTCAAAAAGCGTATTCGGAATTGTTCGGCCGGCAAAAAGAAACTATTCGGAAATCGATACCAATCTTTGCCAACACAAACATTATATCGAACATCAGACGGCAACGGACCATTGTCTGGGTTTCGATAAAATGTATTCAATTCCATCATGAGGTCTAATGGAGCATGATAATTATTGTACAATGAATAGATTTTTGACAGTCCCATAACTGTTGAAACGATCATAACAACAGCCGATATCCAAACGGTATGGTCGAGATAATGTGTTCCAGCCGATATTTGGACAAACCAGCCTTTTATGCGGAAAAATAATTTCTGAATAATATCCATTGAAATTGAACCACACAGTCCGACCATCAGATAAACGGGAAACAGAAATCGCTCCTCTTTATGCGGTTGAAGGATAAAGACGAGAAGCCACAGATAGAATGGAGCCAAACTTAAATAATATGGCAAATATAGAGTTGGCTTCGCCTTGGCCGGAACAAATAAATAGCTTAGCATTAACATTATTGGAGTGATCATGGCCAATAGCCAGACAACATTAAAATTAAGAAAACCATTTAAAAAGTAGAATGTAAACGGTTCTGTTCCATATAAATTGGGTCCATGTTGAGTAAAGACATTGTAGAGGACAATGTTTAGGGGAGCCAATGTTATTTTGCCAAAATACGTTGAGTCGATTACCATCATCGGAATCAGAATTGTTACGCCCGATATTATGGTCCAAATTATAAATGTCTTAAACAATTTCTGACGTATTAACATGTCGTAGCAAATGGGCAGGCCAATTATGACGGCAAAGGGCCAGCCTAAAAATTTAATTAAATGTTAGTGACATTTTTTTCGACTTTCTTCAGTTTTTATTGAGCTTTGTGGCAATAGCTAAATCTTTGGGAGGATAATTTTACTTTTTTCGACAGTGGATTTGAAAAAAGGCCAATCGGTCTAATTCAATGCAAATGAAAATAGCTTCAAATAAATTAATGGGTCAGCCAGGGCAAAGCGTACCTTTCTTCGCTTAGCCTCAAAAATTAATTTTTAAAAAGAAATAATTTATGCAGTAAACTCAGCACTTAAATTTCCCATTAATTTATTCGAGAATAGCTTTGCTTTCAATTAGACCGATTAGCCTGTTTTTAAATATTTACTTAGGGAGGATGTTCATAATACTGGACATATAATAATTTTTTTAATTGTGTTTTTGACCATAAAGCTCAAGAAAACCCGACGAAAATAATTATAGTTTCATCATCATCGGCTAATTAGTGTTAAGAATAGTTGATCGATGTGAAATGCTCAATAACCTACCCAGAAGCGTTGAAATTGCCACAAAAAATATAGCCAAACGATATCGTTGATGCCACCAGGCTGCCAATGCTGCACTCGACAAATACATTGAAAAAGTACTGGGCAACAGAGCCGTACTGGCTATAAACATGCCCGGACTAAACAATTGAAAAATTAACCATAAACGACCGATTTGTATGCCAAATTCTCGAGAAACGGCCCTAAAATAAATATTTGATTTTAGTACTGAAAAATAGACCCTAAATCAAATTTTACTTGTAGAAATAAACTTCAACAATGGCACAGCACAGACCCAACAAACATCGTACGAAATAGAATACCAACATTGGATTCGGATTGAAGATGTTTGTGTAGATCCAGGCCGGCACACCGTGAGCCAATAGATATGTATAGGATCTTAGCGCAAATTCAGGACTATATTCCCATGTTTGTAGACCATGTCCGTAGATCAAATAGTGTAATGGATCCCAATAGTTGAACGTTTCATCGCAATCGGTTATGTGTGACCAAATTGCCGCACAAAATCTCGCACTCAGAAATGCCTTGAATGCTGTATCGGCCCCTGGTATAACAGCATTTGCTTTTGAAGCTGAAACAGGATCTCTAAAAATAGATTTAGATTTTTTCTTACTTTTTCTACAAATAGAATTTCACGATTTTTATCTTACTTGTTTTGAATTGTTTTAGAACGAACATCTTTCTTTGAACGGAAGGATTTTTTTGTCGCGTCTGTAGCCTTGTTGATGTTTGATCTTTGCCGAACTATTGGTGCCATATCTTATTTATACGGTTCGTAATAGTTGGCAATATTAATTTATTATCGGCATCGGCAAATATTATATGAGAAATGTGCGTGTAAAATAACGTAAATAAAAAATCAATAAAAAACAACAAAAACATATGGCCAACGCATTTGGCCGCATACACGTGACATGTGCGTTACTCGGTGTATCGCATTATATCAGGTAAAACTGAATTTCTATAATTAAAGATAAAATTAAATTGATTGCACATTAAAATAAATTATTATTTATTATTTTTAATTTAATTTAAAAATATAATTCATGTTGATTTTTTAGATATTTATAATTTAGGTGTTGAAATTTGCGAACTCGGTGTAAACCATTTATCCATACATAAAACTGACCGATGCGAACGCATCCTCAGCTGTCAAAATCGAAAAATATTTTTATTTTCTCAGGGAAAAAATGGCCTTTCTACCAAAAGTTAAAGATTTCGTTTGGAAAACATCAAATATTGCCGGATTTGGTGTAAGAAAACGTGAGATTTTTAGATTTCAATAACCACATTATCCCTTTTGCAGTTCCAACAAGTTCGCACAAAGTATGCCAACTGGCATATGATAAAAGATATCCGCAAAAGAAAGTGTGTCGAAACACATGGAATTGACCGATTAAGGGTGAATTCGTTGAGGAAAAATGACATTCTGCCACTTGAGTTGCGGGAAATTGCCAATGCCGAGATAGCAGCACAACCAAGAGATTCGTCCATAACTAGAATACGAAACCGATGTGCCCTAACCTCAAGACCCCGTGGCTGTGTGCATCGTTGGCGATTGAGTCGTATTGTATTCAGGTCATTGGCCGATTATAATAAATTGTCTGGCGTTCAGCGGGCTATGTGGTAATCGACTTTGTTTAGATATTCTGTAAATTTAGTGTTTAATAAAATTGTAATAAATTGTCAAAAATATGTTTAATTAAAATTTTATTTATCTAGTCACTGTCACTCTCAACCGGCTTCTCCTCTTTTTTCTCATCGGACTTATAATGACGATATTCTTTCTTCAGTTCCCACATATTTTTGTGCGGATTTTTCATATTATAATCACAGACTTCTTTGAGGATTTCTTTCAGGTAACCAATCGGCTGCCGCGTCACCTTTACTAAATCCTTAATATTATAATATTGATGTTTTTCGAAGGCATTGAATAACATGTCGAGTACAGCGTTTTTGTCATCACGGGCTTTCTTGCCCTCAGCCTTTTTACGTTCTTTGTACTCAATGTTGTGTTTGTGATCGGAGACAGGTTTGAAATTCTGAACAATTTTGTCTAATGATTGCACCTTGCGCACAGGCACCGAAGCTTTACGAATTGATTCACGTTTTAATTTCATATACAATGGATCGGCGTCTGGTCGACACTCTAGTTTCTGTACAATGCGTCCTTCCATAAACAGTTTTTCACTTTCTGGCACTACGTCATCAGATTTTCCAGCTGAAATGCACAAAAGCAAATAAGAAAAAAAAAATTACAAGAAAACACCAAAGAAACCTACGAATCATGTGTGAAAAAACGCCTAACGTTTGCTTCGTCACCACCGACACATCCAGTCGATGTTCCTTGGGTATTTTCTCCTCAGGGTCTATGTTTATAACGGCTTCGGAAAGCGTTAGCGATACTTGGGCTTTCTGGCCATGTTGTTTGGAGATTTTTAACTTTCCCACCTCAATGTTACCGGGCGCCTTTTCCCATTTGTTTGCAATATATTTGGGCACTTTAACCAACCACACACCTCGGCCGGCATTTGAAAGATCTAATTCTTTGTCTATATGTTTATTAGTTTCAGACATAATATTTATTCAGAACGCACACAGTTTTTACGTGCGTATTTACAAAATTAAAATAATAATAAATAATGTGAGGTTATGTTTGTAAATATAAATAAAATCCACTGAACACATACCTGGATATTTTTCTCGCTTACAGGTTTTACAAAATATTGAATTTGAATATTTTTTTTTTTGAAAACTTGAATAATCGGACTAGCGGTCGTTTGGAAAAGGATCTATTATTTCAATAAAAATGAACTAAGTATACTTGTACTTGTAGACCACAGGTCCACAATCATAACTCATGTGCTTAGCACATTGCTGCGCTATCAACAAAAAACTGTTTTTTACTGTTTCGGGCCTACGCCCAGTCATCAGAAAGGCTGAGACTAAATTTTAAAATTATTTTACTATGGAAGCCAAATTTTTGATTTCAAGTTGGCGCGTCGTTATAGTGAATTTATTTTCAAGTGGTCGTTAACAAAAGTTGGTTGAGAGTGTTGAGACATCTATTGATTGTAGCGCTTTTTTTGTGCAATCCCATATAAAAAACTCTTGAATTGTAACTAACTTCAATGCGTTGGCGGTCAAATTTTTAGGTTATAAATTATCTATTTTATTTTATTTTATTTCTTATAATCAACTGATCCAAATCAAAATTCTAAATTATCATTTAGAATTTTAATAAATATTTTATTTTTGCAAGTAAAATGTTGTAAGTTAATTTTCCATAGAGTTATTGATAAAATAAGTCTTCTGAGATGCTGATGTAGACCATATTTGAATTGACGAATAATTAATTAAAAATGTCGAAATTAAAAAAATAGCTTCGTAGCTGTTTTGAATAAAGATTATATTTTGTTTTTCCACTTACATAACTAGAATCAGATAAGTATTTACAAAAAAATTGAAAAATCGAGATTTTCAAATTTTTTCGATATTACCTTGCCTTAAGGCTAATTTATAAAATTAAAATCTTAGATGAGAAATAAACCTATCGTCAATCAGATCTTTGGTATCCGTTATCAGATTTCTATCTGCTTGATAAAGTAAAACTTTTCTACAATATTATTATTGCCTTAAAACGTAATAGCAAAGCATTATGCTTTACAAAAACTATGTATATAACAAGTATATAATACAGAAAAGCATCGCAACATATTTAAATTTGAACCGCATTCATCGCATATCACATTCAGTATTCATACCAAGCTTAAAGCTTATGGCAGGTTTTTTAAGAATTCCTCGTATTCCCGTTGAAAAATCTAAATCTATTTTTTAAAGAATAATATTTCGCAATTTGAGTAATTTCTTTATTTTTTATTTTATTTTTTATTTTATTTTAATTTAAAAAAAAAATTGAAAATGGCTAGTGGAATTGATATTATGCTGACGGCTTTGTGTTTAAATGTTAATTGTAATGCACAAACATCAGATTTATTACCACAGAATATGTTAAACAGTTCAATGATTAACATTGATGCATTGCCTAGTGATACAAGAGGTGCTAAAAAATTAAAAAATATAATTTTAATTGTTAAAATCATGGTAAAATATGAATTTCAGATAAATTTCTTCAAAATTTACGTGACGATTTAAGTGGACGTGAATTGATGGTTGTTTCTGTTGAGGTATAAACTAAAAATTTGGATCAAAATATGTTTAATCAAAATTATTTTCATGGTAGGATTTTCCATTAAGCTATCGAGAAAATGGTGTACCTAAAGGTGTTGCTTTTCAAATCTTAAGTTTTTTAAGTGAAAAATTTAATTTCACATACAAAGTTCAATTTTCACCACGCGACATCTATTTCGGTTCACCCGATGATATGACTGGAAGTCTTGTTGATTATATTAAAGCTCAGGTTAATAATATTAAAAATTTGATATTACAATTAAATATTTAAAAGTTTCTTCATTAATGATGTATATAGAAAGCCGATTTAGCTGCAGCATTTGTACCAATTGTAAACGATGCACGCCAACTAATTGATTATTCAACAACGACATTGGATGAAGGCGAATGGATTATGATAATGAAGCGGCCTGGTGAATCAGCCACAGGTTCTGGATTATTGGCACCTTTTGATCGTGATGTTTGGTTATTAATATTATTGTCATTTTTAACCGTTGGGCCTATTATTTACATACTGATAATAATCAGACTAAAAATAACAAAGGACAAAAATCAACCAACATATGCTTTGCCACATTGTATGTGGTTTGTTTATGGAGCACTAATGAAGCAAGGGAGTACTTTGTCACCAGTTGCTGGTATGTTCATATTTTTTAATTATTTACAATAAAATTTACATAATTATTTCATGGGTTTACGTAACCTATAACTTTTATTGTTTGAGAAATTAACATATATAAATATTTATTAAAGTTATAGGTACGGTATAAAATAGATTTTAAAATATTAATAATAATAATAATTTACCTCTACAATCAAATGAGGGTATTGATCTAAACTATAATCACAGGTTAATCTGATAACAAAATTTCAAGACTAACCGTTTTTTACGCCGAATGTTGTTAGCATGTCGCACCAGTTATATTTTTAAGTAATTAGTGAATGGGTTTTACTTTTAATGATGGGTTATACCCGCATAGCTAGTTCTGAGCCCCTCATCGATTAAAAGCTAAACTTTGATTAAAACTAAAATTAATATTTATCGACTCATATTTCATTCATATTTCAGTTTATTTAGATGCTTTTGGTATTTCAATTTAAAGTTAGTTTCATTACATACTCCTTATCAACTAACATTAATTTACAAAAACACTTATATCTAGTAAAATTTAAATTAATCTTCATAATAGAATATATATACTTTGATTTTTTTTTTATGTAATTAAAATGCATATTATATTTATATATGTTAATTTCATAACTGCAGGGTGATAATTATTAAATTCAGTTGGTTCCTGGAAAAAAATTGTAAGTGCACTTACCATACTTTTGAGTTATTTCCAGATTTAAATTCTCAGTGTCAATCTACATATACTGAATAAAATTAATTTTTATAATAGACAAAATGACGAAATTATAACGATTTTAGAAATAAAAAATGTATAGCGGCTTATGGAAAACAAAAACTTTAAATCGATTTTCTGTCAAATCAACTTTTGGACGTTACAATCTTTTTCCAGGGACCCACTGAATTATAATTTATGTCATATAATAAACTTTGTATATATTGTGAATCTTATCTCAAACATATTGGTTAAACATAAAACATAGAAGTTCAAGTTAGTTTCTGTTATCTATTAACTTCATCAGCGATAGCACTCTGTATAGCAACTCTGTACAACACAACACTTCTGAGATTTTCGATTCTACTTTATATGTTCAGATTGCTTGCCAAAGCTTTGCAAGCGAATCATATGTGTTTATACTTGGATAATGGATAATATGTAATTAAAATGCATATTATATTTATACACGTTAATTTCATTACTGCATATTTCCTTGACTTATAGGAAGTCAGGACTGAGTATTTTCCCTTTGTGTATATACAATATGTATAAAAGCTCAAGAAAATTAGCCGAAAATGTATGGGTTCAATTGCAATTTTCTTCGGACAAAATTTTATTTTATATAATATTTACTTTTTTCGACCGTGGATGTTAATAAATTTAAAATTTAGGAACAGGCTTGACCGATTAGCCTGTTCCTATAGATTTTAAAATTATTTTATATATTTGTAAGTATATACGTCCCCTGACACTAAGTCCAAATTTGTTGGTATTCTAAGTGGTCCAGAACGGCCAGTATCTTGAAATTGAGTTTGAGTTAATTTTTACCAAATAACTTGTTTATTTTTGATGCTAGATAAAATTGACCTATTGGCAATTTGAATATTATAGGTTATAAAATTATCCAAACAATGATTACTCAACTAACGTTATAAAAGATATTGCCGTAAAACACAATTTCACACCCATGCCATGACTCATATAGTCATATGTGAACTTTAGTCTTTGATAACTTTAAATTTAAGTGACCGAAAAAACTAAGTACTGATTGATTACATAATTTTATAACCTCTAATATGTCAGTAGTTCAATTTTAGTTAGCATAAAAAATAAACAAGTTATATGCTAAAAAAACAAATCATTTCCAATATGGCGGCCGGCACAGATCACTTAAAATTCCAACAAAATTTAATTGAGAATCAGAAAAATATATAAAATAAAACTTGGTCATAGTCACTCAAGCTTGGATCTTCGATTATTAGCTCAAAATTGGTTACGCAATGCCATGAAGAACTGTCAGCTTATTTGGGTTCCTGCGGTCACAGTTGTATCGCTGGAAATGAGCGTGCGAATGAACTGGCCAGACTTGAATCATCTCTGGATAGCAATCTTGCTAAAGAAGTTCTTCCTTTCTTGAATTTAGTAAGTAGTTTCGCCTAAAAGTGCATGCACTTGAGATGGCCCTGCTATCAATAGAATAAGACATCGTTTTCTGGGCAATCACATACTTTCCGACTTGGCTTAGATAGCTGTCACGGAGATCAGGGAGCTCCTGGAATTTCTCAATTCAACTGGGTGGATCTAATGGATCTGTTTTAGTTTATCATTTGGAGTTTTTCGTTTCTTGCGGCATCAAAAAGGCAATTTTCTGCTAATTGAAGTTTAGCTAGGTGTTTGCTAGACTTGAAACTATAACCAACCAACCATATAATATTAAACTATAACTGGAAGTAAGGAATAATATCATAAAAGATCTTCGATTATAAAATTAAACATATCTTTTACAGAAAGGGAAATGTTAATACCCTTAAGGAGACCGCACATCTAGGCGACTGTAAGCGATAGCAAGCGACGCGATTGAAAGAGTCAGTTTTTTAACATAC
>JANSTW010073450.1:0-10159 GCA_027564275.1 Diadocidia ferruginosa | reverse complement strand
TAAATTAGGTGAATTGATTATTTAATTGCTAAAATAACATTGATTTTTAATAAAATCCCTATTTTTGATAGTTGTCTTGTTGAAATTTATGCCCTCTGCTTAATGTTATGTGCCGGTCTTTCTTAGCAACTACAATCTGACGAGCGACATTTTTTTCATTATTTAAAAAATAAAATAGTTAAGAATAAGTTAAAATAAGATAAGGTTAAAAAATTTTTGGCAGCAATGGATAGACAACTCTGCGCGCACTGAGAGTCGAAACTATCATATAGGGGTTCCGAGACCGACTCCCAACCAACTGCACAAATATAGTGGTAAATTTTAGCTTATTTCTGAAAATTAATGTAAGTATAAGAAAAAAATAAATGTTCTTCCCATGCACTCCCTTTTGTGAAGTAAATAAAAGTATAGTGTATCTCAAAATGTTTTTTTAAGCAAATATTATATTTGAAATGGCGCGCAATTTTTAAATGACTAATTTTGCAGATTTTTTTCTGGATAAAAAGCTATACTCTTGACTGCACAGGTAATTTGATTTTTTAGCGTTTATTTTTTATTAATGATAGCGTATGTATTAGAGGATAATTGATATTATGATATGAACACTTTTTTTAGTTTTGTTTATAGTTGTAATGCATAAGTAATTAAAATGTGTTTAATTTTTTCTTTAAATTCTTAACATTTTTGTCTTGTAAATTTTAGTTTATATTAAGGTGGATAAGTAATTTTCTTATACATCAATGTCATTTTGAGTACCTTAAAATTATAAAAATGTATATAAGATTTTTGAGGATATTATTTTGTTATGCATAATAGGAAATAAAAGAAAATGGTGACTATAGATTTGAATGCCATTAATTTTTTTAATAGTTTTTTAAATTTAGATGTTTCGTTGGTTTTAGTTTGTATAAAGGAAGATGAGTAATTTTTTGGAAATTCCGGATCCAAGTTGTACGTCCTCTTTGATTGACGCCATTTCTAGCCAACAAATACTGAGATATGATAAGTCTCAACTTATTCAATTGCTTGGCCATTATGAGGGTGAATTACAGGCAAGAGATGTTGCGTTAGCTGTGTTAAAGGTATTATTTTTCTTGGTTAAAACTACCAAAGTTATAATTTTCTTTTATCAGACTATTTTTTTGTAAAAAAATACGGATTAGTATATTTTATTAATTAACAGTAGATACTTTTAAAAAGCGTACTTGCTTAAACATTAAAAAAAATACAATTTTGCGGTTTTTATAATCATAAAATTATTTAAAAAAGAACTATGTTTATTGATTTACTATTAAAAAATAGTTATAAAAAATATTTAATAAATTTTTCAAATAAATACTGATTGGAAAAATCTTATTTTTTAAAAATTTATTTTAACAAAAATGCCTTGATTTTTTTTACTTAAATTTTAGGCAGAGAAAGCACGAAACGTTGTCGCACATAGTAAAAGCGCTTATGAAGGTTATTCGGAGGAGGATCCGGAATTGGCTCTTTTGCGAGACGCTGCAACTTTGGGGAAAGCCACTTTAGTGGAAGAGATTTTGCCAAACTTTTATTTATCTCAGTTTCATCGCCTTGAAGACCTTGTGCATGTGCAAAAATCATGCAACAAAAAGATGAAACAGGTTACTTTTTTAAAATCTTTATAGATATGTATTTTATAAATACAAAGAAAAGGTTAAATTTTATAGAAATAAGTGATTTAAAATTAGTTCAAAATGACTTTTATTTTGAATGTGGTTTAATATTTTTTAAAGTGAATTATTTTTAAGTCGTTAATTTCAATGGAGAAACGTCACACAAAAATTTTGCAAGAAATTAATATGGAAAAAGAACGGGCACAAAGTAATACACTTAAAAGTGATGAGTTTTTTTTGTTAATTGAGAATGAGCGCTCGAAAATTCAAGCACAGGTAAATTTTTTTATGTGGAATAATTTCCTTGACAACAATTTTATTTTAATGTTTTTAGTTGGATCAGAAAGACGAGGAGATTAGGATTTTGGAAAAGGAGTTGGAAAAATGTAATAAGTGTTTAACAGAAGAGAAGGAGCGCGAAAAAATAATAGTGCTTTATTTAATTGATGAACGAAAGCAATTGTTGCTTAAACTTAATGAAATGAGAATGCGACTTAATTCAAGTAAATTAATTTTTATAGCCTTATTCTAGCTATTCTAAGTTTTAATTTTACGTATTAAAAAAGAATAAATGTAAGTTTGAGCTTTAGAAAATGAAGTAGAAGACTCGTCTTTGGTGTGTGATTTAAGAAGACAAGTGGTTACGCTGAACGGGGAGCGTGACAACTTGTCAAATATTGTTAGCAATTTACAATCCGAAAAAGAAGGCTTACAACAAAAAATAACTCATTTGGAGGAAGATCTGCTTCTTATTCAACAAAATATTCTTTATAAAATTAGAGAGCAATCTGAAACGGTATGGTTTTACTTGCAACTTTGGAGCGTTTTATAGCTATTATTTTTTTATAAACGTAATTATGCGGGAAAAAGAACGAAAAAGTTAGATTTTATAAATTGATCTTTTTAGATTTTCATTATATTATAATTTTTAAGTTAAAGCGACCTAATCGCCTTGATGAAGGTGGTTTAATTGTTGCTAATAAAGGTGCGTTTGCTTCAGAACAAGGTCACCCATTTCAATCATATCATACATCACCTCAGCATGAACCTCAATTGCAACATTTTATTCAAACTTCAGCTAGTTTCCCGTCGACATATTATCCTCTAAGTTCTGGTATACCTAACTCCTTTGGAGGTAAATCATCGTATCCTTCTTTACAAAATTCAGTGTCATGTTCTCAAAAAATTGGGAAGACTGGAGCAAGTGTTAGTGGATTAGCCAACTCAGGTGGTGTACCTACAACATTGACTAATACATCTACAACAATTGGTGCTGGTATTAATCATGTAAATAACAACAATCTTATTTTAACAAGCAATCATTCTACTGTATTATTGCATCGGCCTAGCACACGACCTCCATTAGGCATTAAAGCATCCAATTTGCCAATGAGTAGAAATATTTTAGCACATTCAAATTCTGTTCAAATAGCGTCTTCAAATAATACTGCTTCTTCAGCTTATCGACCGATGGGCAATAATAATAGTGGGAGAAGAATTCCTACATCATCTTCCTCAACCATAACGTCTTTGAATTCTATGACAATGACTCCAACAAATGCAGATTATAATCAACAAGCTAAATATATGGCAATGGGCTCTAGAAACTCTAAAGGTTTGCATATTTTTTTAGCCTGACCTTTTATATTATATTTAGTTTTAAATTTTGAATGATTTATTTTATTAAATAATTTTTAGCTTTCACAAAACGAAGCTCTTCATTACCGCGTAATATGATTCATAATGCTCAGCTTAACTATATTCATCCTTCTAGAATCAATAATCTTTATAATCCATAATATCATATGCATTACTTGCTTGAGTTTACGGTATTAAATTAAACACAGTATTATTTGTGGAGGTAAGACTATCTAAGTTGCGGTAATGATTTTTCAGCAATTTTTTATAAAGTTTTGATTTTTTTTAAATCACTTTGTTTCAGCTTTTTTTGTAAGCTAAATGTGATTTTAATAGTAATAAACGAAACTAATTTTTTACTTTTTGGTTGCTCAAGCATTAGTTAGCTCTATATTGACTGCGCAAAGGAATTCTATCTCCGCTTTGTTTTGCATATTTTTATGTTTTCAGATTTAATAATAGTGATAGGCATACATATATGAAAATTTATAGTTGTTTGAAAGTTTTTTAATACTTTTTATGTTTGATATTATTGTTACAGTATTTTTTTGTTTTGTTTAAAGGGCTATTTAAGCATTTAACATACATTTATAAACTTTTTTTTATTTTTGTCAAAGCGCTTTTAGCAAATACAGAAATCGTTTTTAGATAGTCTGCTATTAGTGCTTTTGTACATTATTTATCTTACGCATGCCATTTTCATTTGTATTTAATGTTTCTTTGTAAGGTTTTTCAAGCTTTTAATCTTCCCTAGCAATAGTTTAATGGGTATAAATAAAATTTTTAATTTAAAAAAGTTATTGATTAAATTTAATGATTTTAATAGAAAGACCCAAAAAATAAATTATTAAAAATATAGCATATTTAAAAATGATAAAATTGTTAGATTAAAGAATGTAGTTCTATCTTTAATTACTTGGTTACCTCTCACAATCCGGTTACTGCTACTTGTAAAAATTTTACTTCTTTAAACACCTCGAAGTTTTTTTTTGGGTTTACTTTTTCGTATATAATTATTTTTCTCATTTTACTTTTTATATCTAATGGCCATCTTTATGTTTTATTTTAATAACTAAATTAAATTTTTTGGGCTGTACTATTCTTATTTTTACACTATGACTTAGCAATTTTACGTAATATTCTTGGCTAAATCAATTTTTTTGAGTTGCATACAAATTAAATTAAACAATATAATAAATCCCCCTATTAGTTATTATAGTTTTTGTCTAGTAAGATTAGAACTGCTTGAATAGTAAATACTTGTAGTGCCTTACTTTAACTATATAGAGCATAATATATTTCATTTTCATAATAACAATACCACGTTTGTTGATTTTGTTTCAAATTATTTTACATTGTTTATAAATATGAGATTCCATAAAACAAGTATTGTCAGATAATGGCGAGAGCAATAATGGTGCTCGCAGATTCAGGTTTTTCTTAATTTTTGTACAATTTAAAATGCTTGTATAATTTTTTGTAGAATGTTTTGCTTTGCACAGAAAAATTTTCCTAAAATTATTTTCTTTTAATTCTTTTTTGTAATGCAAAAAGTAGGCAATAACTCTGTTCAAGCCAAATAAACTTTAAAAGAATCGTTTATATTTCAATTAATCTCTTTGTTAGATGATTATTTTTGTTTAATGTAATATTTTTACAGAAATTAAACATAGAATCCTTGTAATTGTCAGAAATATACGAAAATTTTTATTCGTTATAATGATAATAAAATGTACAAATGAGATCAGTTTTTGAATAAATTTTTTAACATAGACTTGATCCTTGAAACATGTGATACGACTTTTTCTTTTTTAGGACTCTAAAATTTTGTAAAAAAATATAAACAAATTTTTAAAAAAGTTAAAAGCATAACTATTAAAATAATTGCACAAAAAAAATACAACAAATATAATTTTACCATAAATTTAAGAAAAAATATATACCTCATCACGCGTAGCGCAAATTAATGACTTACGCCATAGTGGATCATCTTTATCGCTAATCGGACAATAGGAATAATGATGTTCAAGAGGGTTAAAGAGGTTTTCTTCAGAAAATACCAGTAAAGAAACATCACGGCCACAAAGAAAACATTCCATCCGATTTTTGTTTCCGTTTCTACATAAATAAATTTCAGCAAAAGGCTTTTTAAATGTTCAATTACCATTCTTTAGCAACCATTTTTTAAATATACGTGCCAAATAAACAAAAAAAAGCTCAATATTTGAATGTTGGAAAATTATACAATTATTTGAAAAAGAAAAACAATTCAGCATTTTTTATACTATTTTTAAAGTGATGTTCAATATGTGCATTCATAAAAATATAATGTGCAAACAAACCTCGCAGGAAGCCAGCCATAAATAGCACTAATCAAATAAAAACGATTTGAAAATTCGCTAAAACTACTCAATACTTTTTCATCCAAAATGTTCATCATAAGAGGGACCGTTTTAATGTTTGCATCTTGTAGCAATTTATAACGCTGAGGAATTTTGTAAGGAGTGCGAATATTATGCCCACTGCTCAAACGCCAAGAACAACTATAACCGTGCCCCTCAATCAATTTTCTTTGAATACTCCTTAAAATAATTTACTTCTTTTTTAAATAAATTTAACTATATTGTAAATTTCTTTGCAATCAGAGTTTTAAAATTGCAAAATAAAAAATTATATACGATAAATAATTATGAACGTATTTTTATTTTTCGCAAATTGATTGAAGTCAAATATGCAATAAAAATACATATATAATTATAAAGCAAACTGCATTTTTTTTTTATTCTAAAACCTCACAATGCAGGGTATATTCAAGAAGTCTATAATATCAAAAAATTAAACAACAAACCTAACACAAGTCTGAAAAATTCGAACTGACATTGACGGTACTTTAGGAACAGAAATACAAACTACTTTTTTGCACTCGTCGCATTGCAAAAAGTCGTTGTCAATAAAATGCCAACCATGACTAGCACAATTACTCGGAGAAATTTCATTCGATTTCGTTGATTTGACTAAAGACTAAAAAAAATAGCATTTTTTGATAAAATAAAATAATGCTGACAAAATTACATTTCAATTCATATATTCAAAATAATAGTGCTAGCATATAATTAAAAAAACATACTTTATTTTATATTATTTTTGTCTACAAATAGAAAAAATTTGTTTTGTTAAAAGCTTAAAATTACCGTAAACGTATCTAAACGCTGTAAATATTGTCTCCAACACTCTTCATTATGATCTTGTTCTACTTTTTGTCTAAAAAAATAATTACAACCAAGCAAAATACTTTGTATGTTAATTTATAAAAAATTTTTATTTAGTATTCTGCAAAAAATTGCTATAAGGTCTCATTTAAGTACAACAATACTCATATAATTATAATGCAAATACATCAAATTCGTAATAAACCGAAATATACCATTTACATATTATTTCATTCCAAAAATATTTTGTTATTCTTTTTAATTTTCAAAATTTAAGCAATTAAGAATTTTGATGTCGTAAGATGCAACATTTATTTTCCATTTTCAATATTTATAAGTATTCTGTAAAAATTTACATCAATGACAAAATTAGATAACAAATAAAAACTAATTGCAATATAGTTCAAAGTCGTACAAAAACATTGATAGTTTTGACATATTCTTCGCATTAAAACCTATCAAGTAAAAAAGTTTGCAATGGTTATAAATTTTTACAGAATATTATAGTTTATTAACGTAATGTTAAAAATACAAAATTAACATCAAAATATCTCTGTCAATTACAAAAAGTCAAAAACAAAAATTATGTTTAATAACAAAAAAAAGCTAAAAAACTTTATTACTTTTGCGATAGAATAGCAACATTGACTTCGCTTTCATTTAAAAATTGCGAAACAGATCTTCTTAGTGACTTCAACAATATCCCACGTTCAGAATCAATGTTTGTCTCAGACTTGCGCTTCATAATCTAAACTTCAATAATAATCATATACAAAATTATAAAAAAGGAACCTTTTTAGAAGACTATAAAAACAATACTTATGTAAAATACTTTTTTATCAAAAAGTTTTTGTTTTATTAATTTTAAATTAAATAATCCAGTTTTCAAAATTTGAACTATACGTTATCCCACCACGATTTGTTTTAATATTGGAGTGTTACTATCGCTTTCGTCAGTGTATCACGTTTGTAATTTTGGATTATAGCCCTTTTACTTTGTGCTGACTTGTTGGTCCTATCAAATTGTCCTTCGGATCAAGTCAACCTAAATTGTCTCTATCTTGTGTATTAAAAAAAACTTGGTATTTTGTTTAAAGGGCTTCACAGCGCTATTTGTAGTAGAGAAAATTAAAAATCTTGTACTATGTATTTCACTTTGTATTAATCAATTTCTTTTATTGTCAAATTGGTTAATAAGAATATATTGTAATATCTTTAAATATGCTTTTTCCCTCAAATGAATGTATATAACAATTTCCAGCAAATAATTTCGCTAATTAATAGTAATTATTGTAAAATTTGTTGGTGCTGGGTTTATTTTTTTTGATTTGTTTTTGAAACCGGATTAAATGAATTTATGAGATTATGTCTGTTTTCTTTTTCTCTTACAAAAAATTTAACTTAGCTAATTCAACTTTAAAGTTGTAAAATTTGAACTTTCTGAATACATAGAAAAATGAGTAAAGTAATTTATTAGATAAGATGTGTTTTGAAATTTATTTTTCTGATTTTAATTTGGTTTGAACTTTTAATGCTTTTTTTAAAACGTTTGAGCTTTTGCAATTTACGAAATAATGATAGGCTTAACATTTATAATATTATCAAAAAAATTTTAATTACGATTTGATTAATTGAACTTTTATTATTTGTTCAAGTTTGTGAATACGTGTTATTTGTGGTTTTAAAAACTATTAACTTTAATAATCTGGAAGTAAATTAATTTTTTTAGATAAATTCCCTGTATTTAATTTTTTCCAAACGCGACAGTATATCTCAGATTTATGAGTATCACAGAATGTCTAGTGATGAACAGTCAGATAAGGAGGTATATATTTTGTTAGTTGTATTGTTTTATTTGTTACAATATATATTTAATGTTGAAGAATACTGATTTTGTCTTTGTTAAATTAAAAGACAAATTTAAAGGCTTGGAAAATTTGTAACATTAATTTTTTACGTTTGAATGGTTAATTTCATTTATAACGTTTGAAGTATTGTGATGGTTTTAAATGTGTTTCATGTTTAGTGCCCGTTGTGCATGGAACCATTTGAGGAAGTTAATTTTTACCCATGCACATGTCAATACCAGGTATATATTGAACATTTTTTACTATAAGATTTAGTATTTATAAATGGCTCTTTAATTTTTGGCATAAATTAATAATTTTGATATTTTATGAAGTGATGTTGTATCTTTTGGTTTTTTAGATATGTACATTTTGCTGGCACAGATTACGGACAGATGATAACGGATTGTGTCCGGCGTGTCGTCAGCCATATCCTGAACAGCCAGTCAACTACCAGCCTCTTTCATCTGCCGAAATTCAAAAACTTAAAAATGAAAAGAAGCAAAAACAATTACAGAAGAACAAGGTTTCGGTTGACTTTACCAGTGGTGGCGCTAGCAATGGAGGTAGTCGAAAAACAGATCGTCAGCATCTTTTGGCGTTTCGGGTCTTACAAAGGAATTTGGTCTATGTTGTTGGACTTTCTCAGCGACTGGCCGATACGGAGCTACTTAGGAAAAGCGAATATTTTGGGAAGTTTGGTAAGATTGTAAAAGTGGCAGTGGGTACGGCACAAGGCAATAATTCAAACATTTTTTACACGGCGTATGTTACTTACAATAAAATGGACGATGCTTTGCGAGCAATTCAAGTATTGTTTTTATATTCTTTTATTTAAAGTGTTATCTAGTTAGTGTTTTTTTTTATTTAAAATATTTTACGAGAAATTTAACTCAAAATTTGAGCGCCTGAAATAGTTGTGAATTATTTATTATTTATCAATGTTAAACTTTAGGCAGTAAACAATTTGGTAGTTGATGGGCGACTTGTAAAAGCTTCCTTAGGTACGACAAAATATTGTTCCAATTTTTTGAAAGGACAGCAATGCCACAAACAAGTAATTTTTCTATACTTTTTTAGAACTAAATTAATTTTCAAAAATTTATACATACTTAATAAATCTACTATTAATTTTTTTAGGAATGTATGTATTTACATGAGGTAGCAGAAGAAGAATTGAGTTTTACTAAGGACGATATGCATCAAGGTAAACACACAGAGTTTGAACGTAAACTGCATGATCAATTGACTATTCGCATTCAGCATCAAGCATCAGCTGCTATTTCTTCAAAAAAGAGGACGTCGAGTTCATCATCATCGAATGAGTCAACTTCTCCAGAAAACACGGTACAAATTCCAACTTTTGCAAATGGACGCTTGACAAATGGTTGTAAAAATATTGACGCATTAGAAGATTCAAGAAGCAATGGCGCTAACTTTCCATCTGCTGAGAGTTGTTGCAATGGGCAAAGTGGAAAGTCGAGGAATACAAGTGAAAGTAGCAGCAGCGAAAGTAATGAAAAAGAATCGGCTAGTGACATTGTACATCATGTGACAAGTATTATTGATAACTGCAGGAATGGACGGGCTCGAACAGATTCCAGTAATTCAACTTCACAATCGTAGGTGTTTCATTAATTTTTTTCTACTTTATATTTGTAAAAAATTCTTAATTTCGTGCCATAATTTTGTTTCACCATAACTTTTGGCCTTTATTTAAGGATATGTTATTTGGAGTAAAGATTTGTATTATTTCATTTTAATTACTTTAAAATGCCTACTATGTTTCTCTGGTTAAGCAGAAGAATGTTTGTTTTGCTGGCATTAA
>JANSTW010073449.1:0-20128 GCA_027564275.1 Diadocidia ferruginosa | reverse complement strand
GTTCTCCGAATTCCTACTTTTTGTACTGGAGGTACCCGATAGCGTGATCCGATCGGAACGAAACTTCACTCGATTTCAACAACCAAACATTCATTTTTATATATATAGATATTATGTTTATGAATAAAAAAAAAATTGTTTGTACAAATTTTAGTAGTTAGTTGATACTTGATAGTTTAACATTTAAAATAAAATATATTTTACTTAATTTTAATGTAATGAAAATGCATATTTTAAAAACATGTTGCAGTATTTAAAATTTTATTTATGTGAGTATTAAAATTTGTGAATCATCTCAAACATATGGTTATAATATGATGCTGTATTATGGTCTGTTTTAAAATAATTATAATAATAATAATAAATGCATAAGAATACATTTTCTTTTCTTATATCGAAATTCTTACATATATACTAAAGCAATATTTAGCATCCATTATCTTACGCAATTAGTTAGAAGAAATCACCACAAATCTATCGGGAACCACTCGGAAATATTTAACAAAAAATCCTTTAAATCGACTAAAAATTGAAAACAATTATAGAAATCTGCAGAAAATCAAACTAACAGCTAGAAATCTCTAAAAATCGATCAAATGTCGAAAACCTAACGAAAGTCTTCGAATTTTGCATAGTATCAAACTAAAGTCAAGAATATTCTTAAAATCAGAAAAAAATCAGCAGCTAGTCGAATTATCTAAAAAATTATAAAAATTCATCAAGAACCACCAGAATCAACTACAAATTTACAAAATTCGTCAAAGTCAGCAGAAAATCAATTAAATACGAAAAAAATGGATCAGGAACCACTCAGAAATATCCAGAAATATAATTGGAAATATTAGGAAAAATTGTACAAACGACTAAAAATTTTAGAAATTTATTCAAAATCTTCGAAAACTTGCATAAATATCTTGAAAATTTTAAAAATATATCAAGAGACTTGGGAATACCTGCAAAATCTTTAAAATCGTCTAAAACTTAACGAAAGTCGTCAAAATCTTCAGAAAATCAAACTAAAACCTAGAAAATTCTAAAAACTAATTAGCAACCACTCGAAATGTTATCAGAAAAATCTTCAAAAACAGCTAAAAAATCACAGAAGTCGTCAAAATTTTCACAAGCTATAACAAAAACCTAGATAATTCTGAAAATCCATCAAGATCCAATCGAAAATATTTAAAATTTCCTAAAACTTAACAACTCTATTGGCAGTGAACAGATAAATGAAGAAGAAAGCTTTCAATATCTTGGAAGCTTTATAACAAATGACGGACCGAATTCAAAAAGCGCGGCAAACTTTTAGTACGCTCGGTAACATATCGAGGTCCCCACCGATTTCACAAAATTTAAAACTAAGAATATTTCAGACAAACTACCTTTCCGTCTTACTATATGGTTGGAAGCATTAAAGTATTAATAAGGAGGAGAAAGTGGGGTTGGATCGGACACACTTTTCGACAACCAAGCGATGATATAGCGCGGGCGGTGTTTGATTGGAACCCGCAAGGATCTTCGTGGCGTCGAACGATGTTGCAGGAAGCCGAAGCCGAAGGATATAAATTCAACAAAGTAAAGGTTCTGGCAAGAAATGGAGTTCGTCGGAAGCAATTTGATGCCCTATATACTCCCACGCTATTGAGTAAAGGATAAGATGAGATGAGAGATTATGAAAATTTAACAAAAAAAAACGTCAAAGTAAAACTAAAACATTGAACATTCTAAAAATTCGTTAGAAACTACTCGTAATATTGTAAGGAAAATATTAGAAATCGACTATAAAATTTACAAAAATTAAAGAAAATTTAACAAAAAGTCATAAAAAGCTAGAAAATTTCCCAAATCCACTATCAAGAAAATGTTATCAAATTTTGATAAAATTTTAATAAATGTTGATAATTTATTTTTTCAAATTTTCAAAAAAGTCGCAAAAATTGAAATTTTTATCAAATTTTAATAAAATGTTGATAAAGTTTTACCAACTTTTACGAAGTTTTAAATAAATTTGATTAAATTTCAACAATATTGTAGGTCAAAATTTTCTAAAATTCAGAGTTTATTAAATTTTTATAAAACTTCACTAAATTTTGTTTAAATTTTTAAACGAATTTGAACAAATTTTGATTTTAAAGAGAGAGAGTGAGAGAGAAACATACCAAGAGACACTCGAAACTCAACGGTTTTGATGTGCAAATCGAAATAAATTTAACTTTTTAAAAAAGCCGAAATAACTCGCAAACAAAATTTAATTTAAAACTCGATCTGAAAGCACCAAGCAAGACTGGAATGCTGCTTTTACTACACCGTCGTCTAAACTTCCATATTAACTAACTCATATTTTGCAAAAAAAAACGTATATGGGTCCATTAAAAATATATATCTTCAGCAAATTTTTTCTAATCTGTCCACTGACTGTTTAAAATTTAGAGAAAATTTTGGGACAACCTCAATTCTGAAGTGGATCGGATTTTCCCTAATGGCATACAAAAAAATACAAATCTAATGAATTTCGATAACCAACCAATTCTGAAAATGTTATTAAAATCGGAAGGGGTTGAGACATATTTAACCACTAGTGGTAAATACATATATATACCTAGTACAATATGCAAAATATTAGGATCCCCCTGTCCATCCGTCTGTCCATCCGTCCGTCCGTCTGTCTGTCCTCGAAATATTGTCGTCAAGAAAGTTTTACACCACTGGACGGATTTGACTTTTATTGAAAGTGCGTTTTTAGTAATCTGTAGTTCTGGTATTGCATTGTCTCTAGATACAAGGTAAAAGGGGGCTCCCATACGATTTTTTTCTAAAAATGACCGAAAAATATGAACATATAGAGAATTTTTTTTACCAGTAAGCGGATTTGGTCAAATTTTGGTAAGGGTCAGTTTTTAGTAGTGCCATACTCCAGAATTTTATTTGGAATCTCTTGGTCAAAGGTTAAGGGGGTTTCCCATACGACTATTGTTTTGTAAAAATCGCCGAAAAATATGAGCATATCAAGAAAGTTTTTTACCAGTAAACGGATTTGACCAAATTTTTAGAGAAATGAGTTTCTAAAGGTCCCATTCTCTCGAATTGAATTGGGAGTTTTTAGGTCATATGATTCTTTTTCTAAAAATGGCCGAAAAATATGAACATTGAACATATAGAGAATTTTTTTTACCAGTAAGCGGATTTAATCAAATTTTGGTAGGGGTCAGTTTTTATTAGTTCTATACTATACTATATATTGGATTTGATGTTTAGGGCAAAAGTTAAGGGGACTCCCATATGATTTTTTTTTCTAAAAATGACCGAAAAATGTCAGCATGTATAGAAAGTTTTTTATTCGTAGACGGTTTTGGCTAAATTTTAGTAGAGGGATAAGTTTTTAATGGTCTTATACTTTAGGTTTGCATTTGGAGTCTGTATATCAAATATAAATTGGGCTCCTATACTATACTCTAGGATTCCACTTGGAGTCACTAGGTTAAAGGGGCCTCTCATCTTATTTTTTGTTGTTGTAAATATCTATTAGTACAAAACTTTTGTTCAAAAAGGTGAACTTATAGAGGATGTTTTGGTTTGTGTTAGTTTTCTAATGATAAAATATAGTAAAAGCAGCATACCAGTTATATTGTGGGCTCCCGGACAGATTTTTTTGTAAAATTTAAAAATATTTTTTTTAATTGGAGATCATTTTTAAAATAAAAAAATCATTTAAAATTGCATCCTTTTCTTAGTAATTTTTCAAATTTTTTTTCCCAATTTCAATTATTCAATCAATCCAATTTTATTTAACACCCACACCAAATACAAAAAGGACGCAATGAAAATTTTTCCAAAAAGAAAATAAATAGAAAATACTCACCAAAATTCACCTGATTTTATTTATTAGGGAACAAGGAACAACTGTATCTCTTTTGGACAATGGAAAAGTATATTCCCGAAATTAAAACCGAAATTATATTGCTTTTTTCACTTAACACAAATTGTCCTGTTGCCAGTCCCAAGAAGATGCCAAAAAAAATCACTCAAGACAAATAACAATATTTTATTACAAAACAAATTAAATAAATGTAACTGTGATGAAGCTGCAGTATAGAACAACTGAGTCTGAAGGCTGTCGAAACTACTCTGATGCATGTTGTTCTCTCCCAAATTCCATAGACACTTCAATGCGCAATGAGGACCTAAAAGTTAAAAATTTCGTACTCGAAGACAAAAGGTTACCATGTGCCACATAATATGTCCAGGGTTTGAGTGCTTGGATACCGCGGTAGGGTTTTCATAAAAAAATATTTTGTCTTATATAAGTTACTTAGGTTACGCATAGAACATTGGGGAGGCCGGGCGGAAATTATTGTGAAATGAGAAGACTGCTGCTCAACAAATCATTACGCCGACCGTATACATAACATGCCATTTAAAATATTGCCATAATTCCGCATATTATATGATATAATATTATTATACAATATTTCAGAATTTGTTGTTTTTTGTTGTTGTTGTTGTTGTTGCTGTTGTTGTTGCAAGCAAAAAACATATTTTCTAGTACCCATACAAACAGCGACAAAAAAGTCGTAAAATTCAGAAGAACATATTGTTATATAAATAAACATAGAGACGAAGTAGAGCTAAAGTGAACGACAAATAATAAAATAGCACAACCGAAATTCGATATAATAAAAATCTGTGCAAATCAACGACAAATTTCATCAACTTTAATACAAATTACAATTCTGTTACCATTTAATTTAATTTGATCAAAGTAAATCCTGTAAAAATTTTGACAAATCTCAAAGTTCATCAAATCTGCTTAAATTAACCCAAATCTAATCAAATTTCAACAAATCTTATCAAATTACAACAAATCTGATTAAACTCAATCAAATCTCATAAAAATTTACAAAAATTTATGTAAATTTGACGAAAATTTATCACATCTAGTTAAATTCTGTACATATATTTAAACAAATCTGTAAAAATTCAATCGAATCTCATAAAATTCTAATAATATTAAGTTATCAACGGTAAAACTCATTAAATTCTGTACAAATTTTGACAAGTCTGATCAAAGTTCATCAAATCTGCTTAACATACCACAAATCTAATCAAATTTCAGCAAATCTTACCAAATTATGACAAATCTGATTAAACTCAATCAAATCTCATAAAAATTTGAGTTTATCACATCTCGTTAAATTATGTACAAATTTAAACAAATCTGATCAAATCTAATCAAATCTGATCAAATTTCATCAAATTCAATCAAATTTCATAAAAAATCTAATAATATTTAGTTAAATGTTTACAAACTCATTCTGTACAAATTTTGACAAGTCTGATCAAAGTTCATCAAATCTACTTAAATTATAATATATTAATACGTCTCTCATCGAATTTCATCAAATATGATCAAATTCATCAATTAATAATATGTATAAAATTCTGTTAAAATTAAGTTAAGTTTGATCCAAATTTATTAAATATCAATAAATTGTATAAAAATTAAAAAGAATCATCAAATCTTATCAAATTAAGACAAATCTCACCAAAATTCAATTTAAATTCAGACAAATCTTATATAATTTTATCAAATCTGATCAAATAATATAGTACATAATATGAAAATGTTTATCAAAGTTTAAAATTAACACAAACATCATCAAATGTGATCAAATTTAGGCAAATCTCATTTAATTCTGTTTAAATTTATACGAATCTGATCCAAGTGTATCAAAACTGATCAAATTCTGTACATATACCTAATATGACAAATTTTATCAAATCTGCTTTGGAAAAAACAAATCTCCTTAAATGAAGACAAATCAGATTTAACTTAATCAAATCTCAATAAATTCTGTACACATTTAAACAAATCTGATCAAAGTTCATCAATAAATTTTAGAAAAAACTGATCAAATCTCATCAAAATTCTGTTTCAATTTAGACAAATCTGATCCAAGTTTATCAAAACTGATCGAATTCTGTACATATAATATGACAAATTTTATCAAATCTGCTTGAGAAAAAATAAATCTCCTTAAATGCAAATCAGATTTAACTTAATCAAATCTCATTAAATTCTGTACAAATTTAAACAAATTGATCAAAGTATATCAATAAATTTTAGACAAAACTGATCAAAATTCTGTTTAAATTTAGACAAATCAGATCCAAATTTATAAAAACTGATCAAATTCAAGTGCCATCAAATCTATTTAAGAAAAACAAATCTGTTCGAATTAAGACAAATAAGATTAAATTCAATAAAATTTTGTAAAATTCTATTCAAATTTAGTTAAATCATCTCAAAGGTTATCAAATCTCATTAAATCCTGTACAAATTTGGATAAATCTAAGAAAATTTCATAAAAACTGATCAAATTCTGAAGATAATCTGACAAATTTTATTAATTCTGTTTAAATTAAGACAAACCACATTAAACTTATTCAAATCTTAAAAAATGCTATTAAAATTTCGTTAAGTCTCACCAAAGTTTATGAAATCTCAAATTAAGACAAATCCTATCAACTTTAAACAAATCTCAAAAATTTCTATCCAATAAAAAAACCAGCAAGTCTGCTAAAATTAAACAACTATAATCAAATTCTGTACAAATTAAGACAATTCTGATCAAATTTCATAAAATTTGTTCAAATTCAATTAAATCTCATAAAATTTTTATAAATTTTAGTTTAATCTGATCAATTTTTATCAAATTTAAATAAATTCTATTTAAACTAAAAAAAATGTTATCAAATCTGTTCAAATTAAGACAAATCCGATCAAATTTAATCAAATCTCATAAAATTCTAAATTTAGTTTAATCCGATCAATGTTTATCGAAAACTTATTAAACTCTGTCTAAATTAAAAAATTATTGCAAGTCCGTTTAAATTCGGTACACATTAATTTAATTTTGATCAAATTCAATTAAATCTCATAAAAATACGTTAAACATCATTTAAATCCGTTCAAAGTTTATCAAATCTCGAAAATATCTGAACAAATTTGATCAAATGTGATCAAAGTTCAACAAATTTGATCCAATTCTAAAGATATTTTATAAACAAATATCAAATTTTATCAAATCTACTTAAGTAAATACAAATCTAATCAAATTAATAATACAAATCTGACCAAATCCAATCAAATCTTGTAAAATTCTGGTAAAATTTATTCAATTTTGATTAAATTTCATCAAATATGATAAAGTATAAGACAAATCAGCTCAAATTTATTGAATTTCTGTACAAATTCAAACAAAAATAATGAAAGTCATTTAAATCTTATCATATTAAACAAATCTTATCAAAATCAATCAAATCTAATAAAGATCTGTACAAATTTTGTTAAATCTTATCAAAGTGATCCACTTCTGTACATATGACAAATTTTATCATATTTGATTAAATCTGCCCTAGTAAATCAATTTAAGACGAATCTCAGTCAAGTTCATCAAAACTGATCAAAGTCTTTCTAAATTGAATCAATCAAATTTTCCTAAATGAATACAAATTTATTTAAAGTTTATCAAATATGATCAAATTTTGTTCAAATTATGGCAAATAAGCTCAGAGTTCAATAAATTTAAACAATTTCTATATATAAAGGTGCATCACATCTGATCATATTAAGTCAAATCTAATCGAATTCCGTACAAATCAAGAAAAATATGATCAATGTTTATAAAATCTGATCAAATTTTGTACAAATTAAAAAAATATCTGATCAAATTCTGTACAAATTCGGACAAATCTGATCAACTTTTGTTCAAGTTTTTGGCGACAAATATGCTATAATTTAGACAAAAGTTCATTAAATCTGATTGAATTCTATTTAAACTAACCAAGCCAAACTGAACAAAATATTTATTAAATTTGATCAAAATCTGATCACATTTGATTACATCTAATAAAATTTGAACAAATCTTATATGAAAGAGATCTACTGAAAACTATTTTAAAAAATGAACAGTTATGATCAGAATATGATTAAACTTGAATAAACCTAAAAAAATTGATATGATTTGATTAAATTCGATTAAACCTAAACAAATTTGATAAAATCCTGGCAAATTAGATTAATATCTTATGAAATCTGTTCAAAATTTACTCAGTTTTGATGAAAAACTAATCAAATTTTATTAAACTTAAAAGATTTAATTAAATTTGATAGCACTTGATAAAATTTCATCAAATATGAAAAATGTCTAATAAAATCCTATTACATAAGCAAGAAAATTGATTAAATTTGATCGAGTCTTATCAAATATGAACAGGATCTAATAAAATCTGTTCAAAATCTAAGCAGTTTTGATCTACATCTCATCAAATTAGAATAAAGCTAATAAAAATTTATTCAAATCTTTCCAAAAAGGAAAAAGATCATATGGAAACTGTTCAAAATAATAACAGCTTTGATCAAATTTATCAAATATAAACAAGATCTTATGAAATCTGTTCATCATTTTATTAGTTTTGATCAAATTCTGATAAATTTTATTTAAACCAAATAAAATTTGATCAAATATGAAAACATATCTTATGAAAACTGTTCAAAATATTAACAATTTTAGTCAAAATCTGATAAAATTTGATTAAACCTAAAAAAATTGATAACATTTGATTAAACCTAAAAAATTGATAAAATTTGATTAAACCCAATCAAATTTGATCAAATCCAATTAAATTTGAACAAGATCTTTTAATATCACTGGTCAATTTTGATCAAATCTTATAGAATATGACCCAAAGATCTTCTGCAATCTGTTCAAAATGTTATCAGTTTTAATCAAAATATGATAAAATTGAAAAAAAAAATTTTTTTTTTAATTTAATTAAATTTCAATAAATTTGATCAAATCTTATAATAAATCCAATCAATGTTGATAAACTTAAAATTAAAATGTTTAATAAAGATTGTTTTTTGCGCAATGATTTTTGTGTTAAATTGCGATTTTGGCACGAAACTTATTCATGTTATAAAAAAACTCAAAGTCTGAAGAATTTTTTTCGCGTATGCTGCCGCCTGACAACATATTCAGACGCTTCGTGCTTGTACATTCAATATAAAATCTGCTATACATATTGATATATAATATATTGCACATATTCAACACATCAAAATAAATTCGTCCATAATCATTAACATCATCATCACCGATAGCAACCAAAATAATCATCGACATCGACGCCATCGTCATCTGCTATGAATTTTGTCGATGATTGAATCGGTAATGTATACATAAATTTTTTTATTATTATTTTTAGTGTACGCAATACCTATACACTTATACAGAACTGTAAACGTATTGAATTGTTGCAAACACAAATCTTAAATTGCACTTTATAGATTAAAAATTGACTAACAAAATCTCTAACTACGACAATTTTCCACCCCCTTTGACTAACTTATAGCTCGTTTTTGTTCCCAAAACTAATGCCATTTTAAGCAGACATTAAAACTTAACTTCTTTGATAAATGGAAAAAATTACAAAGAAAAACAAAATGGCGTAAAACTAGCACAACTTGCCACGCCCTTACTACATATGCATACAGTGCTATTATTGCCATAAAACTATTTTAACTAAACAAATTATTTGAAAATAACAAAATTATTCCAAAAAATTATTATAAAAACAAATTGCCGCAAAAAACGACACATACCAATCTGCTTTTTTACCACACTGTCCACATATACAATAAGCTAAGACACATTTTTTTAGATAATTAAAAAAATGTTTGCATAAAAAAAATGCTTCTTTAAAAACGACACAAAACACGCAGCCTTTTAACCACAGCTTCCACATATAATAACCATTTTTTTTAGATAACCATTTTATTTATAGACAATTTGTAAAAATATTTGAAAAAAACGACACAAATCATTAGGCATTTACACCACGTCATGCTTTAAAGCCATATATATACCATGTAAAATAAACTTATACTATGGTGACCAAATAAAAAAAAATGGCACAAAATTATTTTTTTATTTTATTACATTTTCGAGATTCTGAAGAATTTCAGTAGGTTTTTTGATTGAAAAAATCATTGAAGTTTCAATAAAATCGATGGAATATAAAAATGTTTTCTCTATTACTTGTGAAAAATCGCTTAAAAACTAAAATATTTATTCAGAAAATTCAAAAACTAAACTGAAAAGTCTAAAATATGATGAAATTGTTTCGTAGTCCGTAGGTCTTGTGAATAAAAATGATTACACAAATCACCACGCCCTTTTTATGGCTTCTTATTTGGAAAAATTTATTCAAATTCAAATAAAAAGAAAAACGACACAATTAACCTTATCTGTACACATATACAACTATACAAAATAAACTAACTTGCGGCTGCGTACTCAATTTAGGCAATTAACAATGAATTATTTAGGAAAAAAGAAAAAGAAAATTTATTGTTATATATTTTTTATTGAATATATAAATAAATAAACAAATAAATATATAAAAAAAATATAAATTATTGAGAAATATTTTTTTTGCACAAATAACGACATAAATCACTTAACCTTTTTACCATTTCCGTTACACATATATCATCAACTATAAGAACTTATTTATTGAACAACTAAATTCACGGTATAAAAAATCTTTCAAAAACCGACATAAATCGCTGGTCTTTTTTACCACAGACTCTTCTATATACCAAATATGTGAAAAAATCAAAGATTTAGATGGAAATTGATGAAGGAGTTAAAATTCAAATTTTTGTTATCGCAATTTTTTAGAAGCGTATCGTATGGCCGCACACACCTTTACACAACATTGTAGCAAAAAATGACGGTTTTTGCAGGGTAAAGAAATCGCGCCTTATTTAAAACGCCGAAATTAGCAATGTTCATTATCAAATTAATGGAATATGGCAAATAACAAAGTTATTCGGAATAAATTTGGTCCAAAATTATAAGAATTTCCAAATATTTTCCATCAAAAAGCGCACTTACCAAATACTATGGCGTTGTAATGTTGGTTTTCACCATATAAGGTTTTCACTGTGCAGGAAAATGAGCTTCTTAACACTTCTTTCGCTGAATCACTACTACTTACTATTATTGCTAGAGTGCACAAATTAGTCTTTACGGTTAGCATTCAGTTTACATGTTGTAAATATTGTTTTAGCGCTACAAACGCATACATTGTCGTCTCTTATGATTTGAATTCCAGAAAAAATGATACAAAATCTCGCACCCACATTTACTCAAACCTTACATTTTTTTTATATACGCGAAAAATTGCCAAAATGGTTATAGCAGCATTGCTCCGTCAATCAAAAGGTCATGAGTTTGAATGCAGGTTGACAATTTTTTTACATCGAAGATTCGAATTTTAGAACCGTTTTCAATGGGTTATTTGAGCAATTATTGCCGTAGGTCCACCTGAAAATGCACACAACAGATCAACCAATCAAAAGGTCGTGAGTTCGAATCCAGATTAGTGATTTTTTCATACTAAAGATTTGAATTTTAGAGCCGTTTTCAATTTGTTAATTATTGGAGCAACTATTGCTGTAGGTCCACCTGGAAATGCAGACAACAGATAAGCTCATAAAAACCCCACACCCACAGATTACGATTTGCTTAACAAAAACCATTATTTAGAATAAAAAAAGGTCAAAATTGTTTCTATGCTTTCTGGCCTTTGAGTAAAGGACGCAATCTTTATTGATGATGATTCTTGATATTGATGATTATAATAATGATGATGATGATGGTGATGATGATGATGATGATGATAATGATGATGATGTACGCGAAATAGCGTTGTTTTAATTGTTTTGTATTTTAGAATGACCTAAATAACGTTGCACATTCACAACCAAAAATGCACAATCGGAAAGCATCGAAGCATCATCGATAATAATAAATTTTCTATCTGCGTAATTTGAAACTATAGCTAGCGGTGGGAGGAAAATTTTGTTAAACAAAAACTCCATTAGCATAGGTAAATTCATGCAAAATCCAAAATAGCACGGCAGTTTTTTTTCGCAAAAATAAATCATTGTTTTTGGGCGGAGAGAAAAATATTGACGCATATATGGCGGCAACAGTCTATACAGAAAAAGAAATGGGAATTCGGAAAGGTTTAGGCTGAAGCCATGTAATGAATTGGATCAAATATTTACAGAAAAATATTAAGCCGAAATTCTAGATTTTTTTAGAAATTTTAGACATTTTAAATATATGACTTTTGACTTTTCGGGACATTCAATAAAAATTTTTCGCAGAGACTTCCATAAAGATTAAGAAATATTTTTCTGAGATCTTTTCGTAATTTGATTTGAGAAAACAACGATTTCTGAGCGTTTTTAGAAAACATTGAAATATTTTTTCTGACATTTTTCAGACAAATGTTTAGTCTCTTTTCTGAAAATTTTCAAAATAATTTGATGAATTTTCCAGAGACTTAACATTTAAAGAACTATCAAATATTTTTGGAACTTTTCAGATAAATTTTTAACTTTTTTTAGATTTTTAAGAAGAATTTTCTGAATTTACAGAAGTATTAGAAGAATTAGTTGAAACTTGTCAGAAGAATTATTTGTATTTATTTTTCTGCGACTTTTTAGAATAATTTGAAGAATTTTTGCAAACTTTTTAGAAGAACTTTCAAATATTTTCGAAAGTTTTCAAACGAATTTTAAGAATGTGTTCAGGACTTTTCCGAAGAAATTTAAAAGAATGTGATGAATTTTCTGAGACTTTTTAGAAGAATTGGAAAAAATTTCTGAAACTTTTCAGAGGAGTTTAACGAATTTTCTGAGACTTTTTAGAAGAATTTAATTAATTTTCTGAGACTTTTCAGAAGAAATTGAAAATTTTTCTATTCCTAATTCATTTCAGAAAAAAAAACGATTTTTGAGCGTTTTTAAAAAATGTTGAAATGATTTTTCCGGTATTTTTCAGATAAATTTTTAGTTATTTTCTGTTATAATTTTCAAAATAATTTGAAGAATTTTCCAGAGACTTATCCGAAAAAGTTTCAAATATTTTTTGAACTTTTCAAATGATTTTTTTTAATATTTTTCTGAGACTTTTCAAAAGAATTTTAAAATTTTCTGAGACTTTTCAGTATTTGATTTTTTTTTTGAAACTTTACAGAAGAATTTGATTTTTTTTTAGATTTTTTTAATTATTTTAAAAAGTATCAGAAAATTTTTCAAATTCTTTGAAAAGTCTAAGAAAATAGACAAACAATTATTCTGAAATGTCTCAGAATATTCTTCAAATTCTTCTTAAAAGTCTCAGAATTTTTTTCATATATTTCTGAAACGTCTTAGAAAATTCTTCAAATTCTTTTGAAAAGTCTAAGAAATTTTAGAGGAATTTTTAGAAATTGTTCAGAGATTTTTTAGAGGAGTTTGTTGAATTTTGTGAGACTTTTTAGAAGAATTTCAAAATTTTCCTAAAACTTTTCAGAAGAGTTTGATGAATTTTCTGAGACTTTTCAGAAGAATTTGAAGTATTTTCCAGAGACTTTCAGAAAAGTTTAATGAATTTTGAAGTTTAGAAACATTTTTAGAAATCTTTGTTTTTCGAAATAATTTTGAATATTTTTTAGAAGAATTTTTTGTCTGTTTTCTGAGACTTTTCAGAGGAAATTGAAGAATTTTCTGAGATTTTTCAGAAGAATTTGAAGAATTTTCTAGGGACTTTTTAGCAGAATTTGAAGAATTTTCCAGAGATTTTTCGGAAAAATTTGAAGAATTGTCGACTTCTGGCAAAACCTTCAAATATATTATAGGACGATGATCAAATTACGATTTAATTTTAAGAAATACTTAAAGTTTGTAAGTTTTGAAAAATCTGTTACGAAATTTGAATTTTTATCGAATACTCAAAGTGAAGTAAAAATGAAATTTTCTAAATTAATCAAATTTTAAGGAATATTATTAAAATTACTCAAAGTTTCTGAGTTTTGCCAGATCTTTTTGGAAATTTCATTTAATTGGTTTTAATAAATAAATTTCAACTCAAACTTGAATGAAAATTAAATTTTTCAAGATTGATTAAAACGTTGAAAAATATTCGATTTAATTTTAGAAAAACACTCAAAGTTTGTGAGTTTTGCCAGATCTTTTAGAAAATGTAATTTAATTTTTTTACCTAAATAATTTTCCACTCAAACTTGAGTGAAAATAAAATTCTTCAAGATTGATAAAATTTCGACAATTTCAACGTTGATAAAATTTCGATTTAATTTGCATTTAATTTATAATTATTTAAAGAAAGAAATTTTACAAAAATTCAGTAATTTTAAGTTTGCTATTACAAAATTTATTTTTTTTAATAAATTTCAACTTAAGCTTGAGTGAAAATTAAATTTTTCAAGATTCAAAGTTTTAAAAATATTCGATTTAATTTTAGAAAAACTACTCAAAGTTTGTGTGTTTTGAAAGATATTTACGAAATTTGAATTTTTTAATAAAAAAAAATTGTAACTCAAACTTGATTGAAAATTAAATTTATATCGAAATTATTGAAGATGTTGATCAACTAATTGCAATTAAATTTACTTTCAGTTTAAAATTTGCTAAATCGTTTTTTGCTGTGACAAAACAATTCAAAATATAAGAAAGAAAAATATCTTTAAATTTATTTTCGAAATTATATAAAAAGATATTAGTGTGCCACTTCCCTGTTTGAAATATATTTTTTTTTAATTTATGAATTTTTAGAAATAAATTTTTTCAAAGCGCTCTATGCACTGGCATATCATCATGCAATCGAGAAATTGCGACCTCGTTTTTGCATGTGTATGTTTAGGTTTTATTTCATTAAAAAAAAAAACCAAAACTAAACACATGTTTCAGAATAATTATAATTTTATGGCATCTAAAGAAACTTTTCTGCTGTAAAAAAAGTGCAGTTGTTGGTTTTTTGTTGCTTTTCTATATTTGTATGTATACACTTAACTCTTGCAATATGCAAAAGCAATAAAGATTTGCTTTGTGTAAATCGTCTTCGTCACACAGTGAGCGATAAAAAAATTGTTTATGTTAAAAATCCAAACAGAAATTTATTTTTCTATAATTAAAAATAATAATTCTATAAACGAAATGTGTCGCTTGTTAGTTTTTCATTTTTTTTATTTTATATGATTTTTTTTGTTTAATAAAGGAAGCAGTCGCAAAAAACTGAACAGTTTTTTTTTAAATTATTTTTACAAAAAAAGCAAGACCCGTAATAAGCATCCACGTACTCTAGAGTTTATACTGTAAACTTAACGAAAATTTGGTAAAAATTAACGAAAATCTCTTACAAATTAACGTGAACCGACATAATGACTGAATACTAAACTTATCGAAAATGTAATCAGACTCTACGAAAATTTACAAAAACTTGACGAGAATTTTTGAAAATTCGATCAATTTTCGTATGACTGAAATGAACACACAAATCTATCTAAAAAATTCTAGTGCAGTCAGTAAAATTAAATTAAACAAAATTAAAGTACAAAAATCTGTTTCAAATTAACGTGAACCGACCTAATTAGTCTGCGTCTACAGTAATAAGTGGTACTTATAACGAACATTTCACTAAAACTTGACGAAAGTTTTGGTAAACTGGACAACATTTTCTTACGATTTTACGAAAATCTTTTAGAAAAACTTAAACAGACAAACTGACTCTAAATACTGACTTAACGATTATTTAGATAAGATTTGACGAAAAATTGCAAGACAAAATTTACGAGATTTTTGAAAATTTTACGTTAAAACATTTCGTAAAATTTTCAAAAATTCTCGTCAAGTACAAGTAATCTTAAAAAATTAACTTGAACTTAAAGAAATGTTCACAAAACTTACCCAAATTCTCGTCAAGTTTTATTAAATTTTCGGTAAGTTTAGTTTAGAGTCAGTATGTCTGACTCTAAACTGAACTTATCGAAAATTTAATAAGACTTGACGAAAATCTCTTATAAAAACTTAAACAGACAAACTGTCTCTAAAATAAAATTAATGCATATTTAATAACGAAAATTAGTTTTTTGAAATTATCGTCCATTTTCCAAAATTCTCGTTAAGTGTTTTGCAAATTTTCGGCAAGTCTGATTAAATTTTTGATAAGTTTAGTTCAGATTCAACAATTAACGTGCATACTGACTCTAAACTAAACTTATCGCATATTTAATAAGACTTGCCAAAATTTCTAAACAATTAACGAGAATTTTGAAAGTTTGACGATTATTTCAAAAAACTATTTTTTTTAAACTTGACGAAAACTTATTAAAAATTGACAAAAATCTCTTACCATTTAACGTGCACCGACATACTGACTCTAAATTTATTTAACATTTAGTCAGACTTGACGAAAATTTGCAAACACTTGACGAGAATTTAGAAAATTGACGATAATTTAAAAAAAAACTTTTCGAAATACCTTTTAAATTAAGAAAAACTGAAGTAAGGAAAGTCTTAACTAAGCGCACAAACCTTTTCGTTAAGTAAAACTTGAAAATTTTGAAGAACTCAACGAAAATCTGGTATGGTTTTGATTGAGATTTGAAAAAACCCCCAGACATTTGTCAATTGGTTGTAAAATTTTATAAAATTAAAAGAAAATGAATTACACCGTTAGTTTGAATGCCGTCTTAATCAATCTCGAAAAATTTCATTTTCACTCAAGTTTTAGTTGAATTTCTCTGAATTTTTATGGAAAATTGCTTATGAGATAGAATCACTCAAATTTTATAAGAACTAATTTGATAAAATTCTAAATTTTTAAATTTTATTAAGTTTGATAAGATTTCTGTCTAATGATCGCAGGTTCTTTGCTCCAAACCAACTAGACTTGCTTAACATTTATTAGAATTTGGTCAGATTTATTGAGAGTTCCAAATTTTTTACATTAGATGATATTTTTTTATCCAATCTGATAAAGTTCTGGGCTCTTTACGCTAAAGACCAAAATTCGACGAGACACGCCGAAAATTTGATTGAATTTATCTTTTTTTTTGTTCAATTTAATTGAATTTGATCAGATTTGATATTTTTTTTCTTCAATTTTTTTTAAATTTGATCAGATTTAATTAGTTTTCATCCTAATAGTCAAGTTCTTTGCTCCATAGCGACGAAATTAGCTAAAAATAAAATTGTATCATCAAACCGGATAAAATTGCAGGTCCTTTACCTCAAAGCCAACATGATTCGCTTAATATTTCATTAAGTTTTATCAGAATTTTATGAGAGTTTGGCAAATTTTTATTGAAATGTGATTGATCAGATTTGATACGATTTTGTCATACAATCTGAAACAATTTTAGGTCTTTTACTTTAAATCCGATAACACTGTTCAAGAATCGTTTAAAATTTGATTGAATTTAAGCAGATTCGATAAAATTCCATGATAAATTTGATAAATTACAGGTCCTTTTTTCATCATCCAATCGGATAAAATTCCTGGACCTTTACTCTAAAACCGAATATTTATTGAAAATCGCTTTAAATTTGATCAAATTTGTTTGAGTTTGATCAAATTTGATGAGATTTTTTCAAATTTTATTTAAATGTTATTGCATTTGATCAAATATGATGAGATTTCATCATTCAATTTGATAAAATTTCGGGATCTTTACTCCAAACCCAACAGTTTTTTTAAAATCGCAATAAATTTGATTATATTTGATTGAATATGATCAAATATGATAATTTTTTTTGAAATGTTATTGAATTTGATCAAATTTGATGAGATTTCATCATTAAATTTGATAAAATTCCGGGACCTTTACTCCGAAACCGAAAATTTGACAAGAATATCGTTTAATATATAATTCAATTTGATCAGATTTAATAAAAAGTTTTTTAATTTTTACTTAAATTTGATCGAATTTGATCAAATTTGATGATATTTCAAAATTCAATCTGGGTCCTTAATTCCAAAGCCAAAAATTACACGAGGAGCGCTAAAAATTTAATTGAATTTGATTTGATAAAAGTTTTCTTTAATTTGATTGAATTTAATCCGATTTTATAAAATTTCCTAATTAAATCTAATGAAATTTCTACTCTCACTACGCCAAAGCTAAAAATTTGACCTCTCGCCACTGCAAAATTTTCTTCATCAAAATATTCTGTCATCACAATGAAATATTTTTTGGTTGCAACAATTCGTACCTTCTATTGGCTCTATTATAAGAAAAAAGCACTTAAGTAGTAGTAAGCAGTGGATTTTAGCGCCAAATTTTAGCGCGTAATTAATTTAAAGCAAATACTATTTCTCGAGACATTTAGAATCATTTACCTGGGTACTTACCCAAAAGTTTCCACAAGATTACAGGCTTAAAAATATTTTATTATTTTACAAGAATTTTTGAAAAACACTCAAAATTAAGTAAGACACACAATGCACTTTATATTTTTTTTCTGAAGGTGGAAACTGCAAATATTAAAAATATACTGTGCAGTGTTGCCGGTCGTAATTTTGAAAATGTTCTTTTTTGTTCTGGGTTAAAAAATTATGTACTAGAATCAATTTATCTTGTCGCCCACAATATTAAAATGTTGCAAATTTCGCAATTATTGTTGTAGAAATTATTAATTTATGCTTGATGATAAACGCAATACGGCATTTTAAACGTCAAAATGTGCAGTACTAGAGCAGCAATATTATTCATATAGTAAGTAAGGTTAGATAACTTTTTGAACACAGTCTATTAGAATGGTCTCAGCCTGGTATGGTTTTTTTTAATTTTGTATAGAACAGTCTGGTTTTAATTGAATATCATTCGAAACGTATAATATGTAACACTTTTTGTACATATGTTTCGATTTAACATCCTTTTTTCCAAATAAAAGAACTGTGGATCAATGCTCCCAAACCGCAACATAACCTAATTATTATCGAGCCATTATTTTGACCTAAGGGCTGACCATGGAACGAAATCAGGACAAAAAAAACATGTGAACCATTCGCTACAAGCACCTTGTATACCCTTAAAAAAGACCAGGATTATTACTTCAGTTCTTTTGAGAAATATTTATACCATTCACAATCCTCATTCAATAAAACTTTACAAGCAAAACGCACAACCCAGCAAGTATAATCTTTATCACAAATAAACATTTTAATTCATAATCTCAATAATGATTATTTAAGTTTAACATTCATTTTGCAATCCCGAATTCATACCAGTCCAAAATCTTCGAGGTCATCTATTGCAAACCAAACTCTGACTTCAGTCTCTAGAAGTGCCCAGCCAAGTAAGCAAAACCCCCTGAATTCCAATTTTTTTTCTGCCAACATCAATCCCCCTGCTCGAGTCTTGGCTCTCTTTGGCTATACCTTGCAAAATACTGAGAGATTCTCCATGAAATCCTTAGCCCTTGCAATAAAATACGGGTATAAATGTTGTCAAGGACAGATCCTAACTCCTTCAGGGCGGTTTCTGTCCAGAAATCCGAGAAATGTGATTGGTGGAAAAAATGGAAAAATTTAATCTTTACTGGTTTCTGAATCAAAAACACTCCGAAAGAGTGCAAATCTGGCCCGCACAAGTTTACAAAGGTAGTGTATTTTAGTGTGGAAAACATTTTGTCACAGGCTCTGGCGAATATTCACTTTTTGTTGATCGATTAGCCTGTTCCTAAATTTTTTAATTTGTTGACACTCACGACCGAAAAAAAGGAAATATTTTATAATAAACCTTTTACATTTACAGGTTTTACAAAAAGATTTTTTTGAACTCGTCTATGGAGATTCTCAGCCATACTAATAATGGAACGTATGTCCCGAAACGAGTTTTAGTTTAGTACATGACTCATTTATTTAAAGTCTAAGTTTTTGAGGCTGGGCGAAGAAAGGTACGCTTTGCCCTGGCCGACCCAATAATTTATTTGAGAATAGATTTGCTTTGAATTAGGCCGATTATATTGTTTTAACGAATTTAAATCGAAAGGACAATTTTTTTTGAATAGTGGGGTTCAAACTTCAAAGTAATACGTTGTGATTGTAGCGATATCGATAAGATATCTTGTCGTTTAAACCTATATACCTGTACAATATCTTCTTGATATATTATTTATATCTTGTAGAAAAAGAATATTTGCATAATTTTGAGATAAACATATGATATCAGACGATATCAGAATTTTCATTGACATATATTTTAATCCACG
>JANSTW010073438.1:0-10159 GCA_027564275.1 Diadocidia ferruginosa | reverse complement strand
ACCAATTTGTTTCATATAACATTTGAGGTTATGTGTTTTGTTGTGCTACCGCCCTATATCTTTATAGTAATTTAAGATTTTTTAAGAAAATTCAAGATAGTCTCCTAATTGAAGATGGCGTAATTTTACCATATTTTATTTATGTATTAATTTAAGGAAAAGGAAGACAAAGAAAATAATTTTTCTCTGATTCCCTTAAATTAATACAAAGCGACATATGAATTTATTTAATAATAAAAGTCAACACAAAGCTAAAGCGCTTCGAGTACTTTATATTCTGTCAGAATAAGGTCTTGTCACACAAAATTTGGAAAATTCGATAAAATATGAGTGGATGGCAAACTAAAAGTTTTATTCGTCGTCAATTTGTAATTGTTGGACAGTAAAACTAAAAACAAACTAAAACTAAAAAAGAAGAAAATAAATAAATGTGATTATTAATGCAACAATATAAAATAATAAGCAATATTTTAATATATTAAACTAAAAAAGCAAACAAAAAAATCTAAATGAATATTGATTAGAATTTAGATAGCAAGACAAATGTTTACAAACAAAAAAACAAAATATTTATTGTAGGCACACCTATCTAAAGAAGTGTACACTTAAGTCGCCTCCGTTTGCACTTCTCTTTGGCTCGTCCATTTGTTGTTTTCGAATCTTCCGTTTTTCGTGATCGAATCTCACGCATCAAATCAAAAAATACCTGAAAATTTGTTATTTAAGAAAAAAACAATCGAAATACTGCAGAAAAAAACGTTTATGTTTATTATAAATGTGGTTTTTTTCTCATTAATGATTTTTGGTTAATTAAAATTAAAATTTTTAAATAATTTTCAAAAAAATTATAAAATTATAACGTCCAATTAGAAAATAATAATCGAAAATTATGAAATGATAAAGCGACAAAACATAATGGATATTTTTGTTTAAAAAAAATAAATATTTGCATGCTCAAACCATACATAATAATAAAAATGTGTGTGAAGCTTATTAAATCTATGAAAATCCTAAAATGTACTTTTGACCGACAGCATAAATCGCAATCGTTTCATTTTAGGATTTAAAATTGTTGTGTATTTATATATAGTGGAACAATGAAATAGTTGTTCAATTTTGAATAGGAAATAATTTTTTTTTGGTAGAGGGCGCATAACTAAGTAAGTACTATTAACGCCATCTTACGTTTTCATGTGTTACACACCTCGTTCTATTGCCACTACATATAAATACACTTGATGTATTATGAATTTTTTTTAACTGGCACAGTTTGTTAATATCTTTGCCACTGTGCCAGAATGTGGCCGAAAAATTATGCTCATTATTATTTTTGGATAAATTCAACTCTACGATGCGTTACCGCATAATTTAGAAAGCTAGACATTTGATTTTTTTTTTCAAAGATTCAGATTTCAAAGATCTCAAAAATTTCTTTTGCCGATTTAAATCGAAAGGCCAGAATTTCGACCATAAAACAATTCAAGAATGTAATGAAAATGTTCTTCTATTGATTTTGTATGATCAAACCCACACAAACACGTCATATAAATGTGTGAACAAAATAATAATTAAAAAAATCATATTTTGTGAAACAAACAAAAACAAATGAAAAAAAAACTTTAACACAAATTAATATAAATAAATAATTTAAAAAAAACATTTTACTTAAAAAATTTACTATAAATTTCCTGGTAATAAATTTACTAATTAGCACCACTCGACGACTTACCTTATCAACATTCTCTCTAGTTTTGGCCGATGTTTCCACATACGGTACACCCCATTGATGGGCTCGACCTTGACATTCGGTCAACGGAACTTTACGTTTATCATTTAAATCACATTTGTTACCGACCAACAAAAACGGTATACTTTCGTCATTTTTAACTCGTAAAATTTGTTCTCTGCAATTATTCAAAAAAATTCGATTAAAATTAAAATTTAAGAATTAGTTATTTTATATAATAACAATTTACCTAAATTCTTGAGTTGCTTGAAAACTTTCATCGTCTGTTATTGAAAATACGCACAGAAATCCTTCACCACTGCGAAAATAATTGTCACGAATTGCTGCATAGTCCTCTTGACCGGCCGTATCCAAAATGTCTATTTGTACTTCTTCGCCATCTAATACTACCTAATAGGAAAATAAAAAGAAATATTCTCGTAAGGTTGAATTTAATAAATTAAAAAATTTAATTTAATTATTGTCAATCATTTTTTTAAATTTTGATTTTCTCTTGCAATTTTTTATATTTTCAATTTTGAAAGTTAAAATTAATAAAACTTCTATCCAAAATTATATTTTTTTTGGATTTTGTAAGAAATCATATTATGAAATTACTCCCTTGTTTAGAAAAATTAAGGGTGACCTCTTTAGTTAGATCCTTATAATTTTTTATTTTCTCCGGTCGATTTGTTTTTAAGTATTTAATTCAATCTACCTTCAAAAAAAAAAAAACTGAGTGTCACAAACTCTTCGAGTAAACGTTGTTCAAGAGAGTTCGCAAACACTCGAAAAAAATAGAGATGCGAGGGTATTTAATTTTGTTTTGTTATCCTTATATTTTACTTGAGAATCTGTTTTCAGATTTTAAAAGATTTTTTTTTTTTTTTTTAAATATCGACTTATTATTTCATCAAAATTCCTAATATTATGTCTAATTAAAGCAAATGGTCAAATTGCACGAACGAAATATTTAATTAAAGTCGATTCGACTATAATTAAATATTTCGTTCGTGCAATTTGACCCCTTGCTTTAATTAGACATAATATTAGGGATTTTTATGAAATTGTGCATTGTGTTTTTTAGGTGTCATTACTTTTTTCGTTTGTAAACTAAAAAAAAAATCAATAAAACGAAAACCCAATTTTGCTTATATAATAACATCAATAAATTCATAATGTTGACATACAAAATTTAGCATATTTAAAATATCTTAGCTCTATCTATAGAACAGAAATGTAAAAGCTGCAGCTGCTGGTATTAAATAAACAATCAGAAAATATGTTCAATAATAATAATAAATTATATAAAGTGGCATATTTTTTTCGTTGAAGAAACTATTGCTATATTTTTAAATTATTATTAAATGATAAGAAATTGAAAAGATATTTGTATCTTTGAAAGTTTTCTTAAATTTACTTTGCTTAAATTCAACAAATCGTATAGTTTCGACCATATTTTAAATATTTTTTTTTATTGAGCTATAACAGATTTAAAATAAAAAATACAAACAGTACTAACGCATTTGTAACAAATAAATACAAAATATTTGTACAAGTTCGTTTTTGAAGAGTATTATACTCTCATTTCAGAGTTTAGCATCCGGTCTAATTTAACGACAATTTGATAAATATTATTTAACATTTTTGATTTCATGCAAAAAAACGACTTACTGAAATCCCGAAAAATTATAAACGGAAATCGATGGGGGAGGGAAGGAAACCCAAAACCACTAGCAAAAATGTTGTCCCATGATTTCCGATTTCCGTGATTTCTGAAAATGATTTCTGATTTCCGAAATGATTTTCGTGATTTCTGAAAATAATTTTAGATTTCCGAAATGATTTCCGAGATTTCTGAAAATTAATTCTGATTTCCGAAACGATTTCCGTGATTTATGAAAATGATTTCTGATTTCCGAAATGATTTTCGTGATTTCTGAAAATATTTTTTGATTTCCGCAATGATTTATGATTCCGAGATTTCTGAAAATGATTTCTGATTTCCGAAATGATGTTCGTGATTTCTGATTTCCGCAATGATTTTCGTGATTTCCGTATGGTTTCTGATATACGAAAATGATGTCTAATTTCTGATTTCCGTGATTTCTAATTTCCGAAATGATTTCTGATTTCCATAATTTCTGAAAAAAAAAGTTCTGATATACGAAATGATTCCTGCGATTTCCGCACCCTTGTCCCGTGATTTTCGTAAGTTGCCCCCTCAAGTGTGAAAATGATTTTTGATATGATTAGAACAATATTTTTTTAATTCCGTAATTTTTTAAATGTACTTATGATTTCAGAAATTACTTTTATGATATCGATTTCTTAAATTATTTTTGATTTGTGATTAGATTTTCTAACGACCACTTGAAAAAAATCACTATAACGCGTGCGCCAACTTGAAATCATAAATTTGAAAAATGGACTCTATATAGTAAAATAATTTTAAAAAGTCCTTAGATTACAGAAACAAAAATGATTTCCGGTATTTCTCATTTGATTACGCATTTTTTTCATTATTTCCTAAATAATTTGTTATTTTATTCCATAAATAATTCTGAATTTTGAGATTTTCGAAATGATTGATTTTTTCGTAATTTCTGATTACCGAATAGCGACTTTTGATTTCAGATAATTGAGAAATGATTTCTGATTGCAGTGATTTCTGTAACAGTTTCTTATCTGATATCGCATTAATGAAAAAAAAAATTCCTTATTTCCGAAATTATATCTGATTTTTGTGTTCTTCCCAAATTATTTCAGTTATTTTATTTATTTTCTGATTTGGATTCCTAAAACAAATGATTTCCTGGATTTCTGAAATGATTGATTTTTAATTTTTGTAATTTCTGATCTTTGTAAAATTATTTCTAATTTCAGTAATTTTCAGTTTCTGATCTGATTTCACATTTATGAAAGATTTTTTCATTATTTTCTATATTTGATCCCATCAATGATTTCTGATCTGATTTTAGTAATATCCGAAATTCTATATCGAAAATAAATTCTCCATATTTGCAGGAATTTTAGGAATAACAGAAGAAATAATTTGTAAACTGAAACGAAAAAAAAAATCATAATTAAATATTCAGGTTAAAGTCTCACCTTTTTCCTATAACTATCTGCCTTTGTTGGTTCATAGTCTTCAACAAATTCGTCATACATAAATTGTAAGGTTAAAGCCGATTTACCAACGCCACCACTTCCCACCATTATCACTTTGTGCAATGCCGGCCCAGCGGCTGGCTTCTTATTCATTGTTATGTACGTTTGCTTTTTATCTGGTCAATTAAAATTTTTGTTGCTGATTCTCCTCCTCCAATACAGTGGTGTATTTATTTCGTAATTATTTCTGAAAATCGGATAAAAATAAATTAATAGATTTTTCGAATAAGCAAAATTTATTCTATTGATCCATTACGATGTGTAAAAAAAAAACAGAACAATTAATTATAATTTCTATTGATATAATGACGCGTTTATTTATTTTATTAGACACATGATTTGCATTATTTATAAAATAAATTTGCTTCTTCGGAATAAATTGTGCAATTTTAATAAAAGAAACTTAAAAGTTATTTATCTCTCGGTTTATTAATACTTGTATACGAAATATGAAACAATATTTTTAAAATAATTTTCCAAGAATTTGAATGATATGCAGTAGCGTTCTGTATAGTGGCTCTTTTAGATCATTCAGACAAACATCAAAGGTATAGAAAGTTTGTTATAAAAATAACAACACATGACAACAATATATCGATTTTTCAAAGACCACAATGCAATAGAGCCATTATTAACTCCTATAACTCCCCCAATTATTCTATTTCTGTACATTTGTTTATCTTTTCGTTGATCTCTAAATTTACCATAAATCTTCAAACACACCCTTTATGCATAGGCGATGATTCAAAATAACTATAGGTACCTATGTCTAATTGTATACTTATTTACTTTGTACAATTGTAAAGAATTTTGTAATAAATTTTAACCTTTTGACATAATTAAAGCTGTAACGAGCAATTTTTTGGAATAATTTTAATTTAATTAAAATATGAAGAGCGAGTAGCGACAACTAGGAAATCAAGTTACAGAAAAATGACCAAAAATTAACAATAAAAAAAATACACGCATTTAAATAGAAAACTTTTAATAATAAAAAATAGACCGTGAGAAAGTATGTAGTTTAATGTAAAAATATATTGTAGAAAATTTCTACAAATAAAAATAAAATCCAAATAAATATCCAAGAGAAAACATGCAATGCGATGGAAGGCGTTGTCCAGCTGCTGTACTACTAGCTACAGTACTTTGCACAATTTTTACACAATTTTTCTAATTATTGTTGTTAATTTACTACAAATTAGACGACATACTTTTTTCCTCCCAATAAATAGATGTAAAATTACACTTATTAACACTATTTAAATTGAAATTATTAGCATAACTAACACTATTTTTTTAGCGATGAAAGAAGCACCAAAGCAAATTTATTTCTTTACAATTTTTTTTGCAGCACTCAACTAAAAAAAAACTCGTCACTTGTGCCCAGCGGTAGAAAAGGCATCTTTCATTCAATGTTTCTGTGCAGTGTTTCTGCCATGAAGGTAGGCGGACGATATGTTTGATTTTGAGGTTATAGTTTTAAGTTCACAAAGTAATTTCTATTTGTAAAAACAGAAACGAATTGGATAAGCTAGGTCAGACCGAATACTTAAATCTTCTCCTCTGTGTTGAATTTTATAACCTATTTTTTTTTGTTTCTGAGCCGCTGTGGCACAGCCTCAAATATGTATGTATGAATCAATACAAAAAAATGCAGTTATGTGTTTTTTTTAAACCAATTTAAGTTAAATTTAATCAAACAAATCTAAATAAAGCTTCTTTTAGTAAAATAACTTTCGCTATATTCTGTTTATTTACGTACTCATTTTGATTTATCGAGTTTTTATTATATTTTATAGTTCATGGGTAATAACTTCAAAACAAATTATCTAATCATATAATTTCTTTGTTTTTCGTATACCAAATATTTTGCAATAATAATCTGAAATTTTGTCATAGTAAATATTTGAGTAATATAACGGTAAACTAAGCTATCAATTGGAATATTTGTAACCATTTCTGAAAATTTAATTATTGCAGCAATCACATTTTTAATAAATGTGTCTTTTTTATGTTATAGGAAAGATTATCATCTGTCTAAAAGTGATATCTTAGCCTTTTAACCTTAATATTCTCGAAGATATAAATTAATAAAGTATAGCGATCTTAATAAGTAAAATAATTTTAAATCAGCTCTTAGTCGATAGAAATAATCGGACACTCAAAAACTATTTTTTGTTCATTTTTATCCACATTTGTGAATCATCTAGTATACATATTTTTATACGAAGTATGATCATGATGTGCATTGTGCCGTAGCGACTAAGTTATAGTTATAATATATAATGCATTTTTACTCAATAGGCTTGTAAGTTAAACGAAATATTTTTATATTTTAAAATTATCAATAGAATAAAATGTTAGAGGACTATGTGAAATTTCAATTTTTGTAATGTTATTTTAAAAATAAAATAGTTTAAAAGGCGTAAATAAACAATAATTTTTTCACAAAAATTCCTTCCTCTATGTCACAAATGGTAAAATTATTGTTGGATTTATATATTCTATATATGAACTAAGGTAGTGAGTTTTTTGTAGTGTTGTTGGCTTTAATATTGCAAAATTTGTTTGGTTGAAGTATCTATCATTTACGTTTAACATTTGATTTTTTAATTCGCGTGAGCTATACGAAAATAAATGATTCAGCTCACTTTAAAGAATGCCTATTTGGCAGTTTTGCACTATCTGGGAGATGTTATCCAACTGAACTGACGACGGATTAGCCTAGTTCAACTCTTGTCGGTATGAGTAAAAGCACAGAAAGCTAGAGCCAATAATATTACAAAAGTATTCACTTTTTGTTTATCGATTAGCCTGTTCCTATATTAACAATTATTTTGTGAACTCTTTTTGATAAACAAAATTTGTTTTATTTTATTAGTAAAATAAACAAATCGTTCTAAACTTTTAAAGTAAACCAACCTCTCCTATTGATTATTTAAACGAGCTCAATGATACTAATTTATACAGTAGGGGTTTTTATGGAGAGTTTTGCAAATGTTTGCGCACTTTCCATTGCTAACTTCATACTCATTGAATGATTGTTTTGATTGAAATTTCGGCGCGGAATATTGTTCCACTTAATTTTGCACAAATTTAATTAAATTTCCATCCACTAACGAAAAATGGTTGCTCTAACAAATAGTAATTTACCATGGTAAGTAACTCAAAGCTAATTCAATAGTTTTCCGAAATTAAAGTCCACATTTCCATTCATTCACACAGGGTTGAAAAGTATCGACCGGCCACATTGGGCGATCTCATTTCACACGAAGAAATTATATCAACAAGTAATATAATTTTTTTTTTAAATAAATAATGAAATATTCATTAAACTAATTCTATTTCATAGTTAATAAATTTATAAACAAAAATCAATTGCCACATTTGCTATTTTACGGGCCACCAGGCACCGGGAAGACGACGACAATTTTAGCATGTGCCCGACAATTGTATACACCGACCCAGTTTAATTCGATGGTAAGTATAGCTTATTAGCAAGGCATTGTAGAACTACTTCTAGATTCCAGAATATGCCTCGGCTCTAGTGTCTAAAGAGCAAACTCTAAATAAGTTAAAAGCTATTAGAGGAATATTAAATTTAAATAATTTATTGTTCCTGCGTGGAGTTATGCAGTTTGTTTTTTTTAGACTTTAAAGTTAGAAGTTTAATTATTGTAAACTCAAATTTTAGGTCTTGGAACTAAATGCATCTGATGATCGAGGCATTGGCATTGTGCGTGGACAAATTTTGAATTTTGCTTCAACCCGAACAATATTTGCCGGTGGCTTTAAATTGATTATTCTCGATGAGGCCGATGCCATGACAAACGATGCACAAAATGCGTTAAGACGAAGTATAATTTAAAGGAAATTATTTTTTTACATAAATAAAATTGATTTCATTTTAGTTATTGAAAAGTACACAGAAAATGTTCGCTTCTGTATAATTTGTAATTATTTAAGTAAAATCATTCCGGCCGTTCAGTCCAGATGCACGCGCTTTAGATTTGCGCCCCTGCAAGAAGACCAAATTATACCTCGATTGAATTTCGTTATTGATCAGGAAAAGTACTGGACGCTGTGCAAGATTTTTTTTTAAATTAAAATTAACATACATTATTTTTGCAGAATTATTGCTTCAGAAGATGGTAAAAAGGCACTGGTTTCGTTGTCCGGTGGCGATATGCGAAAGGTAATAAACATTTTGCAAAGCACCTGGATGGCATTCCAAAATGTTACCGAGGAAAATGTTTACACTTGTGTTGGGCATCCTCAAAAACAAGACATATCCAACATTGTCGGTTGGCTCCTTAATACGGAGAACTTTCAAGAGTGCTATGAGAGTAATTTTTGTTTATATCTAACATAATATAATAACTCTGACCTTTAAATCTTATTCTAGAATTGCAAAATTTAAAAACAATGAAAGGACTCGCCCTCGAAGACATTCTGCGAGAGGTGCACTTGTTTGTGATGAGAAGTAAGAATAATCAGAATAATTATCAGAATTATATGTAAAATATTAAAAATTTTAGTTGAACTGCCACCGCGAGTTATGAACAAAATTATCATAAAAATGGCTGAAATTGAACATCGTCTAGCGGTCGGTTGTTCAGAGAATCCACAAACTGCCGCGCTGATTGCAATATTTTTCCTAACGCGAGACATGGTAACTGTTGAATCAAATTAATTTGCTTTAAATAAATATTTTCTTGTTTTTATAAAAATTTACTCTTATAAATTCCCTTCCATAAAAATCGGTGGATTTTAGATTTTGGGAAAATCATCCATGTATAGTCCAGGATTTTTTTTCTTTTTCCTGACTATTTTAGAATCTTCGGGATTTGTTTAGAAATCTTTAAAGAAGGTCAAAACACTGCAATTGCTATAGAAATCAGTTCAATTTGTTTGTTTTTTCCATCAAAATCGATTGATTTTAGATTTTGAAAAAATCCCCATGTATAGTCCAGGATTTTTTTTTTCTTTTTCCTAACTATTTTAGAATCTTCGGAATTTGTTTAGAAATCTTTAAAGAAAGACAAACACTGCAATTGCTATAGAAATCAGTTCAATTTGTTCGTTTTTTCCATCAAAATCGGTTGATTTTAGATTTTGAAAAAATCTCCATGTATAGTCCAGGATTTTTTTTTTTCTTTTTCCTGACCATTTTAGAATCTTCGGAATTTGTTTAGAAATCTTTAAAGAAGGTCAAAACACTGCAATTGCTATAGAAATCAGTTCAATTTGTTTGTTTTTTCC
>JANSTW010073427.1:0-10159 GCA_027564275.1 Diadocidia ferruginosa | reverse complement strand
ATAGCTTGCGGAAATCCATCGATTCGGTCCACATGTAGGGCAGTGAACGATGTAAACAAGTCCGAGAGTGAGACATTCAGCGAATCAATTGTGGTTCCAAATATTTCACTCTGATAATCTTCATCTTTTAAACATATTCGACACAACTCGACCAGATTATTGGATTCAATTTGAAATTCCATTGTTTAACATTTATTTATTTATTTTTTAATAACTTAAAAAAATTATAAAAAAAAACTTCCGCCAAGAAAGATACACCAATGAATTTGCTGTTGACATATTGTTTGAGTGATAAAAAAATAACGGCAGCTCAACATAATTTCACTCAAAAAATTCTTAAGGCGGAATTTCATGCAGCGACCGCGACAAGTCGCCTGTCGCCGCGACCTGTCGCTACTAACTGCTCTTAGCTCTTATGGAAATTCAATGTAGCCGATTTTGGTGCAATGACCGACTGGAAGAGCAGACAATATTTTTTTTAGGATGGGGAAGTGGAGTAAGGGGTGTTTGGTATCAAATGAAAGGTATTTAAATTACCTATTGATTTAAAAACAATTAGGGAAGATTCGACCTACCAGCCGGGAGGGGTGAGGATTTTATTTTTTCATAAATTTTAAAGGAAAACAATTGTTTTTTTTGCTTTTACTATATATACAAAAAAATCCATATGGATATACGGATATTGTATGTAAATACAAGCTTTAATTTAGGTCAAAATGGTCAAATTGCCGAGACCCATTTTTTGCGTTTTATGATGCCCTTATTCAGAATAAATAAACAAGAAAAAGTGTCTGTCCGTCTGTCCGCCCGCTAAATATCATCAAACACAGAAAAGTTTTACACCATTTGACGGATTTGTCCGAAATTTGATGGGGGTGAGTTTTTAGTGCTCTCATTCTCTGGGATTGCATTTGGGGTCTATAGCTCTAAGAAGAGGGGGGGCTCCGATATGATTTTTTTGATTGTTCTGTTGGGCGACAGTAACGCGAAGAGCCATCATGGAGCAGCAGGGATTAGACTGTTTCATGCTGGCTCTTGTATAAATTCCTTTAATTTTAATAGAAACACTTTATTTTTGAACTCTTAATTTTGTCAATTTTTAAATAATTATAAATTATCGGTTATTTGTTGCTATTCTGCCGCCGCTGTCGACATTAATTTTTCATTAGATTCTGCCGTATTTTTCCTTTGCAAATAATGCTCCTGAATATGTTTATTTAACTCCACCTTCAGTCGAAATGCGGCCGGACATTCCTTACAGCAATACGTATTTTCACCGACGTGTGATCGTTTATGCTTATTTAAGTCGCCACTTTGTGCAAAAGAGCGACTACAAAACTCACATTGATATGGTTTCTCTCCGGTATGTGTGCGCATATGTATAATGAGGGTGCCGGATGATTTGAATCTTAACGAGATAAATGTAATTATAGAAAATTATTTAATATAAATTGTCTACCTCATGTCACACACGTTACACGCAAAAGGTCGTTCCCCGGTATGAAGAAGCTTGTGTTTCTTCAGAGAATATCCTTTGGTAAACGATGATCCACAAGTATCACATCTATAAGCTTTGACGCCTGTATGTGTTACCATGTGCCACTTGAGCGTACCTTTGGCTTGAAATCGCATCGGACATTCGGTACATTCAAACGGTTTTACGTTGGCATGTATTGCTATGTGATTTGTTAAACAGCTGTTTGTATGAAATGATTTGCCGCATTCATTGCATAGAAATGGTTTTTCTCCGCTGTGCAATCGACTATGTTCTTTGAGTGACGTAGAAGTCTGGAATCCTATTTAAAAACAAATTTATATCGTTTTTCGTTTATTGAAAAATTGAATTACCTTTATTGCAAACAGAACAAACATGCAGTTTAATGCCCAGATGAGTCCTCAGATGTCTTACAAATCGTTCACGAACTGTGTATGTTTTATCGCAGGTTTTACATCTGTACTTGTCTTCACTCACCGTATGCGTTTTAATGTGTCGCATTAGATCGGTTAATTTTGAGAAGGTTTCTTTGCAGTAGTCACAGGAACGCTCAGTCGTTGTACTGCAGTTCTTGTCTTCATGGACCTTCGTATGTGCCGAAAGGCATGCTTGTTTTGCGAATTCTCGTGGACATTCCAAACATTTGTACATCTGTGATTCGTTACTAGCTTCAGTAACCTCTTTAGAATGTGTAATTCGATGAAAGATCAAACGCTCTTTAGTAACAAACCGTCTCTTGCATATGTCACATTCAAACGGTTTACCCTCGGCGTCGTGCACTGTTAAGTGTCGCTTTAAATGACAAGGATTATCAAACGGTTTATCACAAATTAAGCAAGTATGTATTTTCGATCGGTTAGGGTCAGTACTTGGCGGTTCATTGTACTCTGAATTATCAAGTTCTTTTGTTAGTACATCAGAATGCGAAATTTCATGACGAATCATATGGATTTCGGTGGCAAAGTGTCTTTTACAAATTTGACATGAAAAAGGTTTACCCTCGGCGGGTTCATGTATTTTAGAGTGTCGTGTAAAATTTGAACGTTTAACAAATGTTTTATTACAAATTTGACAATTGTGCAACTTTTTCACATAATTCTCTAAATTATTTGTGTCCTCTCTGATCGGTTCAATGGCATCTCTTGATGGTTCGACCATTGTATGTTTAGTTTCATGTCTGCTCTTATCGATTTCGGAGCCAAATTTTCTTTTACAAATTTTACATTCAAACGGTTTATCGAGCGGATCATGCACTTTCATATGGCGAAGCAAATTTGATGGTTCACTAAATGATTTACTACAAATTTTACACTTATTTAGTGGTTTAGAGTTTGCATCCATATCCAAATCAGTGGTATCACAGCTCACAACAGGAGAAGTAAATAGTGGATTATCATCTACTGATGAAAAGTCATCAGATTCGTCATGTTCCATGCTCTGTTCGAAATGTTCAGTCTTTACGAAATATTGTTCTTCCACATATACAGTTGATTCCGATTTATATGGATTTCCCGTCATTGTTTCAAATTTGTTTTTAACCGCCGATTGTTGAGCTAAATTGCCCAAAGCCATACGAATGTCATGGTCACTCTTAATACATTTCATTTGAAACTCGTAGGCGGACACTAATGTGTCCAAGCATTTTGCGCAAATAGCTTGCGGAAATCCATCGATTCGGTCCACATGTAGGGCAGTGAACGATGTAAACAAGTCCGAGAGTGAGACATTTAGCGAATCAATTGTGGTTCCAAACATGTCACTCTGATCATCTTCATCTTTTAAACATACTCGACACAACTCGACCAGATTCTTGGATTCAATTTGGAAGTCCATTGTATTATATTTATTTTCTAATAACTTAACATAAAATACTTTTTAAAATGATTGTAGCCTGCAATTTTAGGTGTGTATTCTTATTCTTTACCTAAAAAAATTTTTATTTTAATTAAAAATCACGTTTTTTGTGTTTATAACAAATCATACCTAAATGTAATTAATTTAATTATTCAAATATCATTACAAAGGTGCAAACCCTTATTTATTATATTAAAAGGCTTATATTTACTCTCTTTATATTTAATTATAATAACTATTTTGATTCAATATTTCAAATGCGGCTCCATACAATAATTAGATTTTATAAATAAAAATTCGGAGTAAAAGCTCTCCCTATACATTACGTCATTATTTTTGTATACAAAAATCTGTGGTTTTCGGGCAAATTGATAAATGTCTATACATTAATCGATTTAGATTTTAGAATATTTATATAAAATTGCAATTGAATTAGCATTGTTTTGCAAGCCTCTATCGAGTTCCGTCAATTTAAAAATGTGTATGAGAAAAAGTCCAGAAAGAACATTTTTTACACTATTATGTTACAAAATTTGAAATATTGAAAGTGTTTTTCAAGTGTCATAATATTATTATGTTCTTGGGTCGTATTGTCTAATTGAGTAAAACATGACCTCAAATTTTTGATTTACCGTTTAAGATGACTTGTCTGAGTTAAAAATGTCTAACGATTTTTCAGTTGCGATTTGATTTTTTGTCTTGTAGTTATACAAAAAGTTAATTATTTGTAGTGCATAAAATCGTTTCCATATTTTATTTTATTTATATTTGATTTATTCAAAGATCTAGCTATCCGGTACAAGAGTTTTACATGAGCGTTCAATGTTTTACGCTTAACTTTGAGTTGTATTCATTGTTAATAACTTACTTTACTAATTTACTTACATGCTAGGGGAAAAGTCTAATAGTTTAGAAATTATTTGAGTTCCCCCGTACCTTTGCTTTACTAGTGGGCACTCTTAATTTACATAACTTTTGAAAACATCTATAATATTTTAAAATGGAACAGTGGGTAACGTCCCGGCTCGGTAATCACGAGGTAGGGACAACAAACTTTAACATCTAGGTTATCACCTTTCTTTCGCAGGTGTTTATTAAAAAGTGGCCCGGAAGTCACTTAAAGCCGTTGTCCGCCTATATGATACCAACTGATAGGTTTCCTCATATACTAAAAGATAATTCGAAAATCAGAAAATTACAACCTTAGTGGGTCTTTTTTGCTTTTACTATTAATTTAAAAAAAAACGTAAAATCAGAATCAGGAATCAGACAAAAAATCAGTATGTCAGAGATGGGTCTAAAATCAGTAGATCTCCTGGAAAATCAGTAGATGTGAGCTGCCCACCAGGCAAAAAATTCTTAAAATTTATATAATTAAAATTCTAGCCGTTAAAATAAAAAGTTATACTTGAAGACTTTACTTCTTTTTGGGTTTTCTAACGTATAAAATAGGAAAAAGTAAACTATTTTTTTTTCTAGACATCCTATTATGAATTGTTGACGATTATTTGTTGCTCCTCTGCCGCAGCTGTCGACATTAATTTTTCATCAGATTTGCTCTGCAAATAATGCTGCTGATTATGTTTATTTAACTCTGCCTTTAGTCGAAATGCGGCCGGACATTCCTTGCAGCGATACGTATTTTCACCGACATGTGATCGTGTATGCTTAATTAAGTCGTTACTTTGTGCAAAAGTGCGACTACAAAATTCACATTTGTATGGTTTCTCTCCGGTATGTATGCGCATATGTCGAATGAGGTGGCCGGATGAATTGAATCTTAACGAGATAAAAATAATTATAGGGAATTCATTAATTTAAATTGTTTACCTCATGTCGCATACGTTACACGAAAAAGGTCGTTCCCCGGTATGAAGAAGCTTATGTTTCTTCAGAGAAGATCCTTTGGTAAACGATGATCCACAAGTATCACATGTATAAGCTTTGATGCCGGTATGTGTTACCATGTGCCACTTGAGCGTACCTTTGGTTTGAAATCGCATCGGACATTCGGCACATTCAAACGGTTTTACGTTGGTATGTGTTACCATGTGATTTCTTAAATTGCTGCCCGTATGAAATGATTTGCCGCATTCATTGCACAGAAATGGTGTTTCACCGCTATGCGTTCGACAATGATCTTTGAGTGTCGACAATTGCTGGAAGCCTATTTAAAAAAAAGAATTAAATCGAGACAACCTTCAGTTTATTGAAGAGATCACCTTTATTGCAAACAGAACAAACATGCAGTTTAATTCCTCGATGAGTGTTCAGGTGTTCCAGAAATCGTCCACGAACTGTATATGTTTTATCACAGGTTTTACAACTGTACACTTTACTTACAGTATGCGTTTTAATGTGTCGCCTTAGATTGCCTAATTTCGAGAAGATTTTTTTACAGTAGTCACAGGTACGTTCAGTATTACTGCAATTCTTGTCTTGATGGACCTTCATATGTGACGAAAGCGATTCTTGTTTTTCGAATTCACGTGGACATTCCAAACATTTGTGTATCTTTGATTCGTTACTAGCTTCCCTTAACTCTTCAGAATGTGTAATTTGATGAAAGATCATGCGGTCTTTCGTAACAAAGCGTCTCTTGCATATGTCACATTCAAATGGTTTACCTTCGGGGTCATGCACTTTAGAGTGTCGCTGTAAATTTGAACGTTTTTCAAATGTTTTATCACAAATTAAGCAAGTATGTGTTTTGGTACGGTTATGGGCAGTACTTGGCGGTTCATTATGCTCTAAATTATCAAGTTCTTTTTTTAGTACGTCTGAATGTGAAATTTCATGACGAATCATATGGCTTTCGGTGGCAAAGTGTTTTTTACAAATTTGACATGAAAAAGGTTTAACCTCGTGGTCATGTACTTTAGAGTGTCGCCGAAAATTTGAACGTTTAGCAAATGCTTTATTACAAATTTGACAATTGTGCAACTTTTTCACATAATCCTCTAAATTATTAGTGTCCTCTCCGATTGGTTCGATGAGATCTCTTGTTGGTTCGACCATTGTATGTTTAGTTTCATGTCTGTTCTTATCGATATCGGAGCCAAATTTTCTTTTACTCATTTTACATTCAAATGGTTTATCCAGCGGATCATGAACTTTCATATGGCTAAGCAAAATAGATGGTTCACTAAATGATTTACTACAAATTTCACACTTATTTACAGGCTTCGAGTCTGCATCAATATCCGAATCAGTGGTATCACTCATAACAGTAGAACTAAATGGTAGATTATCATCTACTGAACAGTCATCAGATACGTCATCATGCTCATCTTTAATGCTCTTATCGAAATGTCCATTCTTTGGAATGTGCTGTTCTAGATATTCAGTTGATTCCGATTTACATGGATTTCTCGTCATTGTTTCAAAATTTTCCTCAACCGCCGATTTTCGTGGTAAATAGCCCAAAGCCATACGAATGTCATGGTCACTCTTAATACATTTCATTTGAAACTCGTAGGCCGACACTAACGTGTCCAAGCATTTTGTGCAAATAGCTTGCGGAAATCCATCGATTTGGTCCAGATGTAGGGCAGTGAACGATGTAAACAAGTCCGAGAGTACGACATTCAGCGAATCAATTGTGGTTCCAAATATTTCACTCTGATCATCTTCATCTTTTAAACATATTCGACACAACTCGACCAGATTCTTGGATTCAATTTGATATTCCATTGTTTTACATTTATTTATTTTTTAATAACTTAAAAAAATTATTAAAAAAAACTTCCGCCAATGAAAATTTGTTATTGACCCTTGACATTTTTGTTTTTTTATATTATTGTTTGAGTGATAAAAAAATACCTCAACAAAATTTCACTCAAAAAATTCTTAACACCGCTTGATACAGACCTACAGCGATTAACGGTGAGTACCGGAACTGCTAGTACAACTAATGTAAACAAATAAAAAAATCCTACTTTTCGTGTCAGACTCATAGAAAAATTGTTATAATTAAATTTCAAAATAAAATTTCAGAAAAAACTCTATTCCACGATATTTGTATGAATATTTTTTAAATAATAAAATTAAAAATGTTTAAAATTTTTTGAACTAATTATTCTGAACCATGCACCAAATTTCACAAAAATATAATAAGCTATAATAATGTGAAGCTTGTAACACATTTTTTCTCGGGAAACCATATCAATGTTCTTAAAATATTTTCAGTGTTTGCCTAAATTTTTGGGTAAAAGTAACAGTCGAGAAGAACTACAAAGTAGGAGGGAGGTCTAACCGAAAATTGTTTTTTACAAACGAAAATTTAATAGAAATTAAAGTTATTTTGAAAGAATAATCAAATTTCTTAATATTTTATAGACGAATTTAATAAAAAATTATGAAAAGTTTTCAATAGTTCCATAAGAAAGTATTTGCGCTGATTTTCTTTTGATTTCATAAGACGATTTTTCTTGGACATCAGATAGGCTTTTATATCTACACACCTATATGCGGTTTATACGGATCTCATTAAATATAGTCTAATAATATCTAAATACAAAATTAGGGAAATTTTTAATTTATTAAAATGAAAATTATCCTTAAAAAATCGGATTAACATTAGATGGCTCCACTTAGATGTTTATTCTTTTCGTGTATTCGACGTCCAGACGTTTGTGCAAATGCCATATCACAAAATTTACATTTATATTGTTTTTCCCGATGTATGAATGAATGATTTCGTAAATTTCGTCTGGATGAAAAATCCTTTCCACAAACGTCGCAATGGAATGGCCGCACACCAGAATGAATGACTTCGTGTTTAAGTCGATAATATTCTGTGAAAAACTTTTTGTCGCACATTGTACATTTGAATGGTTTCTCTGTGTTGGTGTGTCTTCGTTTTGAGTGCATATTCATTTTGCCCAAGGTAATAAAGCTAACTCCACATATCGAACATTGAAATGGTTTCTCGCCAGTATGACTTAGATCGTGAACTTTTAGCTCACATTTTCTAGCGAAACCCTTGCCACAAGTCTCACATTTATGCGGTCTGTGTCCTGTGTGATTCATCATGTGATTCTTTAGAGCCACATTAGAATAGGTAATGTACGGACACAGCGTACACTTGAGGTTTCGATTAGACATTTGAATGTGTCGTTTTGTGTGCAAATTTAAAATGTGCGCCGTATTGAAAGCCGCATTGCAAACTTTGCACACAAATTGCCTTAAATTTGCATGCATGTCCATGTGATTCTTGTATGTATACGAATCGGGAAATTGTTTTTCACAAAGTTTGCAAAACTTTTCTTTTCGCTCCGGTATTTTGATTTCATCTACGAATTTGTCATATTCTTCGGGATGCTTAGCCCGAACATGTTCTCTTATATAGGACTTAACGTAAATTCGACTGCAAAATTTACATTCGGCCACAGCTCGTTTGTTATCGTTGTGCATCCGCATGTGTGTTTTAATTGAGAATTTATTCGAAAAAATTTCTTTACAAATATCACATTGAAATTGTCTCACTTTACGACGACGCTGGGATCTTACAGGCTTTTTTTCTGATCTTTCTTCCTCCTCCTCTTCCTCCTCGTCATCTTCTTCTTCTATTTCGGAAATGTTATCATCACTTGCGGTTATTGCTTCTTTTGATTCAACTTTAATATCAACTAACTCTTGTTTAACAGAGGAGGAGGCGCCTAAATCAAGTTCATTTCTTTCAGGCTGAATGTTTTTTTCAGGGCACTGCAGCAGCTCGGCTACCACCAAATCTTCGACAACTATATTGGTCTCGAACTTTACACTCAGAAAGTGATCTTCAATATGATTTCGAATATATTCAAATGAATGAAAGTCAAGTCCACAATGAAAACAGACAAAACGCAATTTTCCGTTTGCTTTACTGCGAAAAATTGCTCCACAATTATCCTCCTCGTCTTCGTCATATAATTGTCTAGTCAGCTGGAGGCTATCCATTGCATACGTACTTTATGGAATGTGTCTAATATTTGAAAAATATAATTTATTAATTATATTTGGAATACAAATTCTTATAACATATAAGACTTACTAATTGTACAACTTTTATTTTATTTTATTTGAAATGAATTGATCATCCCAAATTCCCAAAACAAATATCTCACACAGTCACACTTTTGAGGTTATGTTTGACTGACACAATTTTTAGATGCGTTCAATCTCTAACAATATAATACAAATTGAGTACATACTCATTGACTCTATACTCGCATACTTACAGAATGCACGTTTTAATAAAATTTACTACGGAGCACTGCACCGGCAAAATTTTAGCGAACACATTGCAATAATTCATTAATCTCGAAATTCTTAAAATTATATTTTTGCCGTGAAAAAATTGGGAATAAAATTCATAAATAATATATGTTCTGGGCACATCGTGAAAAAAATGACGAAGGAAGGAAACTACTATATATACTCTTATACAAATCTAACCTGTAATAGCCATATGCGGACTTATGGAATACAACTTTGGGAAATAGCTATAGCGTGTAAAACAATGTACTTAATACTGCAAAGATTTCTATCAAAAGTTCCCCGAAACATATATAGGTAAGTTTACGCCACTTGTGTTGATTGAACAAACTATTCACGTGTAGTGCCGTTTTAAACGAAAAATTTAATTGCGAAAATCTGTCAAATTAAGAGATCGAAAAATGTGAAAAAGTAAACATAGGTATTTGAGCGGGAAAATTTACAATACCGATAAAAGATTTAAGTGTCTCCATAAAGAAATAACCAGTATGGAGCAGTGGGTAACGTCACGGCTCTGTAATCAAGAGGTTGTGGGTTCGAGGCTCGGTAGGGCCA
>JANSTW010073416.1:0-10159 GCA_027564275.1 Diadocidia ferruginosa | reverse complement strand
AACATTTCTTAGAAGGTAAATTTATAGTTTGTTGTTATATGAAAAATACACAAAATATTTTTTTCGTGAAAAAACCCCGTTTTAAATAATTTGTCAATTTTTGAAATTTGTTGGTACATTAATTTTTTTTTTCGGAGAATTGTCGTTTCGGGGAACTGTCGTTTCGGAGAATTGTTGTTTCGGGGAACTGTCGTTACGGGGAATTGTCGTTTCATGAAATTGTCGGTACACCGCGACAAAGACGTCTTAACTCGAAAAACGATATTAGTAAAATAACCGTAAAAAAACTATGAAATTTTAATCTCATACCCGCTTAAATATTTTCAAGGGAAGTAAGTTGGTTAGATTCAGTAAAAAAAAATCCAAATGTATGGAACTCGCTTAAAAAAATTCTACAAGGTCAGTATATTTTTATAATGTTATTTTGCATAACATATCAAAAACTTCCGAAAATCCCGTTCCCGGAACATAATTTTAGTTTTTAAATTTAGCATTCCAATAAAATTCGTCGAACGTCCAAAGTTGAAAAATTGTAGTATATAAAATTGTAATATATTATTTTTATATATATAGATTAAATTCTATAGAAAAAAGGTAATTTTAGTTTTTAAATTTAGCATAACAATAAGATTCGTCGAACGTCATATATCACATACAAAAAAATATCACATTCAAAAAAACAAAAAATGTTGGATAAGATTTTTTTTTTAAACTTGGCACATATCTGCTGAACATTTTATAAGCAGCATGTAGTAAGATATTTTAAAGAATAAAAAAGTTTTGTGCATCATAAAAATTGGTCTGCACGAAAAAAAATCGCTGAATATACGTACATTTTGTATGGGAATTCTTATAATTTGGAAATTTCGTATCTTCGTCTTTTTTAATGTAATATTTACCTGTTTGATCTATCATTTTTTTTTGAAAATTGTATGTGATATATATATAGATTTTTTTTTTTTAATTTTTTAACTTTGGAGGTTCAACGAATCTTATTGTTATGCTAAATTTAAAAACTAAAATTACCTTTTTTCTATAGAATTTAATTACCTATAATATACAAAAATTTTTATAAATCGGACAACAAACAAAAATATTATAGTGTTCCGAAAAATGTCCTGCAAAAAACAAGATGGCGGACGGTTTTTGGGCCCAATACTGATCAGTGGGTCCCTGGAAAAAGATTGTAACGTCCAAAAGGTGTATTTTACAGAAAATCGATTTAAAGTTTTGGTTTTACATAAGCAGCTATACATTTTTTTATTTTTAAAAGTGTTATAACTTCGTCAGTTTGGCTAATATAAATATGAATTTTACTCAGTATATGCAGATTGACACGGGGAATTCAAATCTGGTATTATCTCAAAAGTATGGTAAGTGCACTTACAATCTTTTTCCAGGGACCCACTGTGATGTTCCAGGAATGGGATTTTCGGAAGTTTTTGATATGTTGTGCAAAATAACATTATAAAAATATACTGAAAGCCTTACCTTGTAGACATTTTTTTAGCGAAAACACACTTTTTGACTGGTGTATAGTAAAACCGCAAAGTTCGTAAAAAAGGTGAAATAATATTTAACTACTTTTGAAACTCTGTCCCTTAAGCGGAGATTGACAATGGGAATTAAAATGTGATAAAATAAAATTTAGATAAAATGTCAAAATGTCATTGAGATAAAATAGTTAAAACGTCGTGAAATGTCGTGAATTTTGGAGATAAATTGTCGCGAGATTAAAGATGACAAGAAATCGTTTTTTGGGTTATGACGTTGTGTTTGAGATTAGCGACATTTGTTTATTATGTTATATAATAGTTATTATTAATTATATACAAATATTAAATAAGTATACGTGTTAGTGTAAAAAGGTTTTTGGAAGATATATAATTTATTTTAAGGAAAGGCAGGTAGTTTTAAAAATTAATATTAAATAGATATATAGATTACATATATATATAGGGTGTATAAAAAGCTACATATTTCAGTAATTTATTAAATATTTATGTTAATAATATGTTAAACAATTATATCAACGGTTACACAAGAAATTCTCCTATCACCCATTTTGGAGCATTTTGAGTTAAAAATGCAGTTTTGTTGTATTTTTTATGAGCTATCGATTGAATGTACTCCAAAATCCAAAAATATATTTTAGTACACAATTTTTAACATTTAGAAAATCTCCTACCCTATTAAGTACTTATCAAAAAACAGTCAGTTTTTTTGTTCTCCTGCACAATTTGTATTTTGGATGATGGGAGAATTTCTCGTTTAACCGTCGATATGTTGAATTTCCAATATGTTATATTTTATCTTTTTAATTATTTATATTGTATATCCATATTAAAGTCACAACATATTCCATATAATTCATGTATAGGTATAGTCCTTAAAATAGGTTTTCTGTAGTTCTCAAAGCTTATTTTATGTAAAGGGTGGGCCATCTAACGTGTTTGAAATACCGATTATTTGAAATTCGAAACTTCAAATGTCTTTATTTTTTGCCTTTAATTTTAAGAAAAACGTTGCAAAAAAGATTGGGTTACGCGGCAAAAGATAAATGTTATGTCCACCATTCAGAGGCGATTGTCGACAATCAATTTCAATATCCCTTTTAAATTTTTTTAAATTTTATAGCAAAATTAAATTCGATTTTTAAATGACCCACTCTTTATAACTTATACATATACATATACGACCGACAATCAAGTAATTCAGATATTATTTTGTTCACAATATTGCGGGTTATACCTTCGGTGATGAATCGAACGTTTGGTATAATTGAAAATCAATATTAACGGAAGAACTTTTTGTAATGTAAAAGCATCGTGTCTCCTAGAGCAACCTTTAATAAAAGACAATGGCTGAATCGAAAGCCATTGTCTTTTATTATATTTTCGTAAACGCAAAAATTCGATTCATCAACGAGAATAGTATATATAGTTGATTTGTCTGATCAATAATATTTACACAGTCTCAACATTTTATAGTTATTAAATGTATTTCCTTAAAAAAACATCTTAAGTTATTCAAAATATTAGAGCGACGCGACGAGACGCGATGAGAAGAGTCAATTTTAGTATACCCGCACACTTAAGCGACGAGACGCGGTACGACGAGGCAATTTATATAATTTAAATATGATTTCATTATATTAAGTATATACATTTTTTGGTATTTAAAATCAAGGGAATGTATCTTATCGATTATAAGTTGCTTCTTAACCGTATATTCCCATGCATGAGAGTATTTCCAGAACCGAACAAGTTAGGAAGTTCTTTTTTGGTATTTAAGATCGAGGGAAGGTATTTTACCGAATATTAGGTTGCTTTCTGACCATGTACTCCCAAGAGATTACTTCCAGAACCGAATAAGTTACGAAGTTTGGTATCTAAGATCAAGAGAAGGTATTTTACCGAAAATTAAGTTGCTTCCTGACCAGGTATTCCCATGAAATTATTTACAGAACCGAATAAGTTAGGAAGTTCTTTTTTGGTATTTAGAATCAAGGGAAGGTATTTTACCGAAAATTAAGTTGCTTTCTTACCAGACGCATTCCCATGAGAGTATTTCCATAACCGAACAAGTAACAAAGTTTTTATATGGTATTTAAGATCGAGGGAAGGTATTTTACCGAATATTAGATGGCTTCCTCATCAGGTACTCCCATGAGATTATTTCCAGAACCGAGCAAGTTAGTTACTTTTTATATTTTTATATATTTTTATATTTGTATATTAAATTTCAGCGGGCAAATGCACCCCCCAGCCTTACCTAATTGACCGCCCATGACAACGCATACAGTGTGCGGGGTCTAATATATTTACATATGCAAACTTCTCTTAGAGGTAAAAATCGCGTCGGGTCTCGTCTAACTTGTTCGGTGGTCTTACATAAAATCCTTTTTTTAATAAATTAAAAAATAAATTCACATAGGCTATAGCAATCGCGCGCTAACTCTTCGAAACTCGTCTCGTCGCGCCTCGTCGCCTTAGTGTGCGGAGTTTCATATATTTACAACTTCTCTAAGAGGTAAAAATCGCGCCTCGCCTCGTCGCGTCGTTACAATGTGCGATATCCTTTATAGTTTTAAATTCTCGCTCTTAATTTTATATATTTAAATCATGCGATAAAAATGTATTTTTTTTTTTTAATTTAAATTTAAAACATTTTCTATACAACAATATTGTCGCATGTAAAGTATAAAACTGCAACTAATCTAACCGAATTTCTGATAAAAATATTTTAAAATTTGTTAAGATTATCATATATTTTTAATTATTAAAATTATTAAGTTTTCTTTGCGTAAAAGTTGAAAAATTTAACATTGTTATTAAAAAATTAAATTTATGGTCATTTATCCGCGAATTTTGATTGAATATTTTATTATATTTAATATTTAGATTGAAATTTTCTACATAAAAATATCACGAAATTTCTGATTTTTGTTTTAATATATTATATGTAAAATAAGATCTCGTCTCGAAAGACAATAAGTGGCATAACTTATTGTATATTGAGTACGCTATAATCGACTCCTTTCGGGTTTTAACTATAATAAAAAATGTATATAACATACATATACAAAACGACATAACTGGATTTAAATTCACAAAATTTTACACCCTGATTTTTTTTAAACCTAATATTTTTCGAGTTATACCACTTATCCTTGTGAGCTGAGAAATTTTGATCTAAAATCTACTCAAAAAATCAACAGTTTCGATGTTTACTCATGCATTATTTAAGTATATCTTGATTCAATAGTTTCTTGATTTATGTAAATGCTATTGTCGAAACAATTGATTCTACACTTCTTGATTCAAGAAAGTTCAATTTTTACAATTTACCAGAAATAAGAACTATTTTCTTAATTTTAGAAAATTTATTTCTCTCCGTGTAGGTATATTTTTTACTTAAAATTTAACTAAACTAAATATTTAAAATTTATATTAAATGGATAACATTTGTAAAAAACTACGTTTTCAATGTTCTGGATAATTTCGAAGTTTACGACTGTCTCTGGGAATTTTTCTTTGTGGTTTGGTAGTTGCGGCAACTGGAGTTGTAGGCGTTTTAGGAAGATTTCGTTCAATGGTTGATTGTTCAAAAAATTGGTCGGATGTAACAATACACTATTTAAAATAAAATACATTTTTTTAATTTATAATACCCATAGATATAAACTCACATCATTCATTGAAATTCTCGGATTTATTATTTCTTCGGGAAAACGCCACGGTTTACGATTATGACCTTGAGCGTGTTTCCACAATTCATAGCCCAGTGATGCTTTTCGTAGATCCTTAACCATTCTGGGCCCTAGCGAATGTGTTACTTTATTTACCAACCATGGCGGTAGTTTTCCTTGTGGATCACAATGAGCAATGTAACCAAGCAAACATCCACCATTACTTTGTGGTCGTATTACGAATCCAGTTATGTAAGACATAGCTCTATAGAAATCGCTTCAATTCAATAAATGGTTTTTGGCTATACAATATATAGCAGATCAAACCTTACAAATCCTTTCTTTGGTGGATAATCTTTGTGAGGCACTGAACGTGATAACAACATTTGTTCTCCATTCGGACCAGTATCCAGCCATGAGCGCAGCAATACAAAATCTCGGGGTTTTAATGGTGGCGGACAGGACACTGAAAATATATTTTATTATAGGAATTTTTTAACTGAACTTTATAGCAGGATACATTTTATAAATTTTTTATTCAGAATTTATTTCTAATTTAATAATACTTTAAGTTTAAGTAATAAACTTTATCGCACAACATTTTGTTAACCTAGGCATTACACCACGAAGTAAAAAAAATATATTTTGTGTAATAACTGCTTGTATGTATCTTCGAATTTGTATTTTTTGCCGTTTTAGGTCTTTACACTAATTTACAGCAAAAAGTTAAACCGATTTTTTATAAAATTTATTTTCACGAAGAGTTCGTTAACAATTTAGTATACTAAATTCTAAATTGTTAGCGAACTTTTTATAAATTTTATGAAAAATCGGTCAACTTAACGCTGTAAGACGCTTAAAGTCTTAAAACTGTACAAATTTGAATATTCGCACATATTAAAATAAATTTCAAGTATTTACTTAGTGGATCAAGATATGCAGCTAAAGGGAAAAAAGTTGCGCAAAAATTGCTCTGGTGTAGTTCCTAGGTAAAAAATACGTTACGTAGTGAAAAAAATAAGGGTTATAAGAAAACTTATAAATCTCTAGTATTCACCCGTAGAAACAGACCAAATTCAAAAATATTAATTAAATAATAGAAACTCACTAGCATAATAGCCAATATCATTGTTAACATTTATCGAACCAATATCATAGCTGGCCAACATATGTGAATCCCAATCCTTTCGATAGTCCGGATCCAGTAGAACATCGTACACAATTTCCGGTGATATGTCGTCAAAGCAAGAATTCATTTTTACCATATGAAAATTACAACCTTCAATGTTTCGCGTCCAAACTTGTGTTTTGGCTTTTGACAATTCTAGATTCCACCCATCGTGTTCGTCGACTAAACGCTTTAATGCCTCAAAATCATTATCATCTGCAATTCTGGCTGGGGAATCCATTAGCATTTTGAAATAATTCTGATCGAATGAATTAATATATTCTGGACTTAGGTTGTTCTTGTATATCTTATTGGCACTCTAAAAAAATTTAGCAGTAATTAATTTTAAATATATAAACATTAAAAGATAAGAAGTTAATCGTAACAATATTGGTGCATTTAAATAGTTCGTAGTCATTTGCATGTTAATCTAATTTTATAATTATTGCAAAATAAAATAAAAAATCGGTCCGAGAGACACCCTTCCAATTGATCTAATGACCCATATGCCAGATTATGGTACCACTATAAGAACTCTCCCTCTCCAGTACAAATTTGTCTGATGAAGAAAAGCTTTCTATATAATGTGTATGTTCATATTTCATATTTTATACATTTTTTTTATACATAGTTCATATTTTTCAAAAAAATTATCAAAGAACGTATGGGAGGGAGGCCTCTCCTTGGCCTAGAAACCCCAAATGCAATTCTAGATTATGGGACCAATAAAAACTAATCCCTACCTAAATTTGTCCAAATTCGTCTACTGCGGTAAAAAACTTTCTCTATATGCTCATAATATTTCTTTGTTATCATTATCGCATCCCTTTTGGTCTAGAAATCTCAAATGTAATCCCAGAGTGGTTCCATACTCTTCATAACCTCACACACACTAAAAATTGGCCAAATCCGTCAACTGGTGTAAAACGGAATGATATAGTTGATATAAGATTGAAAAAAGGGTGTCATTTGCGGCATGAAAAATATACTCTTCTCTATACCCTTTATAACGCGTAAAGGCTACAGCTTTTATCAAGTTACTTCCGTACTAAAATAATTTTGCGGTCGATTCCCATTTTAAGTAATCTCTGCGGTATATTTAATTTTTTAGTTTTTAACCACTTCCTTTCCGAAAAAGAGCAAAGCGCCGCAAAATCTTTGAAAGAACACAAATTTTAAAGGAAATCTGGGAGTCCATTGATAAATTTACTGTTGGAAAACATAATAAATCTTTAAAATAAAATATTTACTTTTTTTCGACCGTGAGTCAGTGAATGTTGAAAAATTTAAAATTTTGGAACAGACATGCTCAGATCCCTATTTTTTCTTCTTTTGGAGTATAAAGGACACGAAGATATGGCGATGTATAGTACAGACGTTTTTTTGAAATGGTGTCAACATAATTCATAGAAACATATTTACCATAAATTAATCAATATTTATCGTTTTGTCGAAGTGCACAGGCACTCTTCTGTTATATCATCATCGCGATCTTTACTCCAAAGCGAGGAAGCATGGGGACCTTTTTACCCTTTTTTCTATCTGATTCTTTGATTTTAATTGACGGCCATATCAAATGTGGACTATTGTCAGCAACTCGCACTAGCCATATTTTTTGTGATCAGTTGGTATCATATAGGCGGATCAAAAGCTTTAAGTGACTTCCGAACCACTGCGATCGTTTTGTTGTTGTTAATAAACACCTACGAATGATAGGTGATAGCTCCGTTGTGAACATTTTTTAGCCCGACCGAGCTTCGAAGCGACAACCTCTTGAACACAAAGCCGTGACGCTAACCACTGTTCCATACTGACTTTGGTTATATAGTTAAATATAATATATTTAATTTATTATTATATATTTAAATGTTATTGTTAAATATAGATTAATAGTTGGACTTTTTGTATGTATGCCGGGTAATAATCATTAAATTATAATTTATGTCATTTATTATAAACTTTTTATATTTTGAATCTTATATCTCAAAAATATGGGTAAAACAGCGATGTTAGTTCCTGTTATCTATTGACTTCATCAGCGATCGAACTAACATTGTATAGCAACTCTGTACAATAATAAACAATATAAAGCGGTGAATGTGTTAAAGCTACATTAAAAATCAATTGAATTATATATAATTTTATCATTTTCCTCGCGCCACATAACTGAACTATGTACATTGTACATAGTTCGCGACATACGCGTTTTAAGAACATCGCATAAAAATTACTAAACTTTCTCAATGTTTTTTTTATTAAATTATGGGCTGTTACATACTCATATATTTATAAGAGGAAAAGTTTGGCTTTTCCTATAATAATAATAATTTCTATGATGATAAGATTTTCTGTATACATATTTTTATAAATATTTTATTTTATAAAAATTTCATATAAAATAAGCGCGTGCGGAGGTGGACGCAGCAGACAAATGGGGATAAAAAGCAAGGAAAAGTTTTCCACAATATTGCACACACAAAGGAAAACTTTATATGGAAATATGTCAAGCATATTAAAATAAAGATTAAAAGAATATCTAGAATTGCGTTAACCATTTAACTTTAAAGTATTATCTTTCATCTATATACATAAGAACAGAATTTGTCTGCAAATTCATTTATAAATTTATCTAAAATATTCATTATTATACAAAAAACATACGTTTTTAATAGCCTTGTTTACTTTTATTTTCAAACATTTATATACATTATCATCCATCAAATTATAGAAAATTTCATACCATAACACTGTGTTGTTTGGAAATTTAATAATTAATAAATTATCACTTCATTACAAAACAGAAATTGGCTAAAGAAAAGTGCTAAAAGCTCTATGTAGATTTTAATGCAGATATTTTCACAACCTTCTGTATTGTTTATTTAATATTTAAGCAAACTTAGATATACAGAAATATAAAACACAATACACACACATAGGAAAATAACAAAATGAAAACAAGCAAAACCGAAATTATTTTCTAAACATTTTCTCCTGTATGTGCAGACGAGTAAAGTTACACTGCTGTGAAAGTGGTGAACAACGAATCACAATTTTCACAAAATGTAACAATATATGAAATTTTACGAGAGAAAGCTCGCCTATCATCTGCGAGGGCGAATTTTATTTCTCCTCTCTTTTTATGTATGATGTATTGTAAAAATCGTAAAAGTAATAAAATGTATATGGACATTTTGGTGCAAAGTGAAAGTATATTTTGAAAACAGAGGCGAGTGGTATCTAGGTATATATAGTATATAAGGACAGCATGGAAAATCTTCTTGCAATAAAGAAAATGTGCTTAAAAAAATTATAATTTTGTTACGTCCATTTTTTTCTATAAATCTTATGAAATTTCATACAAACCTCCGTGATTATAATATTTTTTGTCAAGTCAATCTCACAAAAATCTTATCAAATTTCCCAGAAAAAATTACTTTCGAAAATTACCGTATAAATATCCATGAATAAGGCAATAAGTTTTTAAATGCATGAAAAGCTTCTAAATAGACTATTGAATTTTCATAAAATGTCTAAACGGATTTTACATAAATATATTCAGGAAGGGTTTTATTTTGATTTTCATTGTCCACAATGAATTAATATCCGCTCGCCAAAGGCATATGGCAGTCAGTGGCGTATCTAGAAAATTTCGATGGGGGGGGTTTTGATAAAATGTTTTGTCTTTTTATATAAGTAAGTAGATATTTATGAAAATAATAAGCAAAAATTGCCGCGCAGCGAAATTTTTTGTTAAATAACTACCAAAAACACAAACATGTATGCTCATGAGTCATGATTAT
>JANSTW010073405.1:0-10160 GCA_027564275.1 Diadocidia ferruginosa | reverse complement strand
TGGTATCAGATAGAATAAAGGGTAAAAATGGTCCCTATGCTCCCTCGCTTTGGAGTAAAGGACACGATGATGATGATTTCATATATAAATATAACTTTTTATAATGGTGTTTTATATGAGATTACAGTTCAAGCTTTTATTAAAATTCGTCTGTCCGTCTGTTTGTTTTTAATAATATTTCAACCAAATCCAGGAAATATTTACATCAAGGAATGTTTTTTGATTAAATTTGGTGGCGTTAAGTTTTTCTCACGAGCTTTTCAGTCCTAACTTTGAAATAATGATTTTTTTAACAAAAAGCTTTATTGAAGGCATATAGATTGTAGAGTTTATCAATTCTACAAAACAATAAATATTTTGTTAAATTTTAGCGGTCATTTTCTTGGTAATTTGTAAGCTCTCGAGAGCTAATAAATTAAAAGAAAATTATACAACAATATTAAATTATTTTTGTAATAGATTTTATAACATAATTTTAAGTAATAAAAATAAAATTACAAAAAGAGAATATGTTTTTAATATTGACTGTATAATATCTTAACCAAACACATAAAATTTTGGGATCAAGTCTAATAATAATTATTATAATTTGAAATCATTTTTAATATATACAACAACATAATTTTGTTTCGTTATTATACCAATATATGCGATGGCCAAAGTGTTTAAGCTCAATTAAATTTTAAAGTAATTAAACAAATTTTATTATATTCAATCTAAATTATATAAACGTTCTGTATATAAATTTAACTGGCAAAGGATCACAAGCAAGGCGATACACTATATTATATACTCTCATTTTAAAACCCCAGCAACACAAACTAATAGTTTTCATTAATTTCCATATTCCTTTTGCCCCGATTAAGAAACCATAAACTTTACACTTTACCATCATTATTCTGTTAAATATATTAAAATATATAAAACATATATTTTAGTTCTGTGATGTAAAAGCTGTTACTTAATATTATATATACTATATTATATATGCAATTAAAATTATAAATATAAGGATGATGAGAAATAGTCCTTTAATATACGTTCACGAAAATCTTGTATCTTAATATATTTTCATTAGAAATTAAAAGAAACTACTCAAAAACTAATAGCTTGTTGGCATAATATATTATTACAATAACGTGCTTAAATTCGGGACCTACGACCCATCATCAGTATGGTTGAGACTATAATAATAGCCTACTTGATTTTTTTATTGAAAATAACTTTACTTTGAATTAGACCGAATGTATGTTTTCAAATATTTAAATATTTGAAATTAACGGTCGAAAGAAATTAAAATCATAAGATTGGAAAATTATTGTCTTTTTAAATTTGTTATATATCGATCGTTGTTTAATGGTTCTGGCAGTACATAACATTTTTTCTGTTAATCAAATTTTTTTTAGTTTACTAAAAATCTTTATATTTTTTAAGTTATATATCACAAAACTCGTAGAAAAGATTATAATTTTTTCAATGAGAATATCTAATATTACTAACGAAAGGATGCAGAATTTACTGATGAAATATGTAAAATCTATAACATAATTTAATTTAATTTAACATTTTTGTTCTGTTAGCTAAAAATCATACATTCTAAATAATTTACAAAATTTCTTAATTTATATGCGATGTTGAACATTTCCGAAAAATATAGAATAGCTTCATTATTTCGCCGCACAATAATTCTTTATTTTATATGATACGGAAATCTATTTAAATGAGTAAAATTTATATCCAGAATAAATTAGATGACCTCAATTTAGAGGCTAGGAAATGTTTTAATATAATTTTATATAAATTTATTATATAGGAGTGGAGTTGATATATTATTATATTAAATTATATATACATAAGTGTAGATAGACAAACAGATGGATTCCTATTTAGGTATGAAATATAATGCTATAACAAGTCCAAGTTTATATATTTTAATTTTATTGTTAAAATTTAAAGATAATAATATACAGTAGAGAATGAATAATTTTATTAACAATTAAGTTTTATATTATACAAATGTTGCTAGAATAAAAACATTTATATGGTTTCTCTAACTAATTCGAAATGTATAATTTAGAATCCAATTGTATCAAAAATGATTCACCGACCTTTTTTTATCCGGTTTTTTTATCTAAACTACAATTTATCTCAGGACATTTTATCTCAACGTCATTTTATCTCAGGACATTTTATCTCAACGACATTTTATCTCACGACATTTTATCTCAATTATAACTATATATTTCATTATTAGACGTACGATGTACTTTGTACAATGCACATTGTACATACTCATCATCATCATCGTGTCCTTTACTCCAAAGCATAGGGACCATTTTACTCTTGTTTTCTATCTGATACCATTGCTTTCATTGACGACTATAACTTTGACTATATCAAATGTTGTCAGCAAATCGCACTAGCCATATTTTTTGGTGATCAGTGGGCGGGTTTTTACACTATGTTATAGGAACCCTATCAGTTGGTGTCATATAATCGGACCAACGGCTTTAAGTGACTTCCGAACCACTGCGATCGCTTTTTATTTTTTAGAAAAACACCTGCGAATAAAGGTGATAGCTAGTCCAGTTGTGAAATTTTTTTGACCTTGCCGAGTCTCGAACCCGCAACCTCTTGCATACAAAGCCGTAACGCTACTCACTACTCCATGCTGACTACGATTGTACATACTAATTACTGTTTATTAAATAAAACATTTTATTGAAAATTATATGAATTCGAATTAGATGAAATTATATGAACTTCGTACAACTTCCCTATCATTAGACCACATATATTCTAATAATCCTTCCGAATTATTTTTTGTATATGAAATCTTCAAAACTATAAGTATTACAGATTTTTTCTGGGGTAAGTCTCATCAAATTGAAAATTATTTGTCGATTTTTTCGAAAATATTATCAAAAAATGTTCAACCGACCCTGAATCTTGATATAAACCTTGTTATAATGTTCAAATATATGTATCAAAGCTAAAAATTTGTACATCTCTACTCATACTTCTTCGCCTTTAATTAACTAAATATAAATATTCAAGAATAAAAACTTTTTTAATTGTCATTCTAATAATTACAAAAATGTATAACCATAATAGCATTTTATTCAAATCCAGACTTATCATTTGATTGATGTAAAGCTGAAATTATAAGTATAATGTTGCAGGTGCACGAAAAAGTGCGCGTATCTATTGAACGTCTCGTCGCAATAGAAAAACTAGATAAGTAATTGTTTATTTTTATTTAGCCTAATCTAAGTAAAAAAATGTGAAAAACTTATAAAAGTTTGAAATCATCCAGTGGAAACCATTAGTTCCAGTTTGAAAGTTATTAGGATGAAAGTTACTGGTGTTGTTGTGGCTTTTTTAGCAACATTAGCTGTAGCTAATGCTGCAACAGGTCAGTTAATATGATAAAATATAAATAATTTGGAATCAAAAACAAATAACAAAATTAGATAAAATCTATGGCTAATATGGCAGTTGGGCGATTTATGGTGCAAATGGAGGAGTTTTTGAAATTGATGAAATCGATGCTACAAAGTTTTCTCACATCACATTTGCATTTATTGGATTAAATGAAGATGGTACCGTTAATGTTCTGGACACTTGGGCAGACTTGGATCTTGGTAATTTGAAATCGAAAATTATAGACTTTAAATTCTAAATATGTAACTTTTCAAGGTGGCTTTTCAAAATTCGTAGCATTAAAAAATGTTAATCCAAATTTGAAAGTGCTTGTGTCGATGGGCGGATCGAATGAAGGTTCAGAGAGATATTCACGCGTTGTTAATGACTACACCAAACGAACTCGTTTGGTAAATTCAATTTATGATTTTTTGGTACAATGGGGTTTCGATGGTCTTGATTTTGATTGGGAATATCGAGCACAACGTGGTGGTGCCGCTAGTGATTATGTAAGTTTCGGAGTGACTCTGTTTTCATGAGAGTAACTTATTTCTAAATTAGGTGACCTTCATTGACTTCCTTCGAGAACTTCGTGAAAAAGTTGGCGATAGATATTTGATTACAGCTGCCGTTGGTGCTGCTCCATATTTGATTGGATCCAGTTATAATGTACCAGAAATGAACAAATATTTGGATTATATAAATCTTATGACATACGATTATAATTTCCATTGGAATATCCAAACTGATCATAATTCACCATTTTACACATTTGGAACTGATCCAGATAGTAGTGCGAGTATTGATGCTTCGATTCAAAATTGGATTTATTACGGTGCAAGTCCAAAAAAGTTATCTTCTTGCTTTTTATGGTCAATCGTTTACCTTACAACACAGCGAATGGACTCATGTTGGAGCACCAACAAATGGGCCTGGTCCAAATGGCGGATTTGTTACATATCTTCAAATGTGTTTGCTTATTAACGAAGGTGGTTAGAATGTTGAATACGATTGAGACAGACATGCTGTTATTGCTTCTAAAGATTATTCTTGGGTTTCCTATGACAATGCTCAGTCTATTCGAGTTAAATCAGATTATGCTGTAAACAATAATTTGGCTGGTGTTATGATATGGGCTGTTGATTACGAAGATAACAAAAATATTTGTGGAACTGGCTCAAATTTACTTTTGAATACTATTGCTGATGTCATTAGAATTTAGTTCTTTTTAGTTATAAAAACGCGAAGAAATCTAACACTTCTAAATAATAAACAATGGTTAGGTTATTTTCAAAATTTTGCTGTATTCTTGCTTCTAGTGTAGCACTTAATTCATAAGCTGATGTATTTGTGATATCTTTGATTTGTTTATATATATAGCTGAAATGCTGAATACATTTACTACGAAAATTTCATAATATTCTTTCAATTAAATTCACTATACGTTTGAATTATAACATCGATTTAGCTTGCAAAACTTTTCTCAAGCTTTAAGCAAAGCTTAAAGTTTCCAATTTAAGTTAATAAAAAAGCAAATAGAAAAATGTTTTTATAGCTTTTGTTATCAAAATAATTTCAAACATACTTTTACCTTTAATATTACAGCCTGGTCTCTATCGGTTCTCGAATTGGTTTCGCTTCGATGATAAATTTATTTATTATTTATTTTGATCAATAATTATGACTATATAAAACCGGCGCAAAATTGTTGTCCATATAATTTTTTTTTATAAAATCGATCTACGTAAAAATTCAAAGATGGTGCAAAATTCAAGATGGCGAAGAATATTACTAAAATAAAAACAATTTTGGGTTTTATTGAAGAATCGGCAAACTTCTTTTCAGGAACGTGTAGTATATATTGCCTTGTTGAGAAATACAATTTGTTTCAATTAAAAAACTTAATTTTTTTTACAAGATGGCGGATTTTCTTACCTTTTGCTTTAACGACTTTGATCATTTAGTCACGAATTTGCAAAACACAATGAGAGAAAATTTCAGTAGCGACATCTTTGGAAAGCTAAATTCAATATTGAATTTTGTATAGTAAATTCAATGTTTAATTTAGCTTCCCAAAGATGTTGCCACTAAAATTTGCTTTTATTGTGTGACTATATTTAAAAAGACATTGCTTTGACGTACTATAGGGATGTTTAGAAAAATAAATTATATTTTACAAAAATTTTGTATTTATCCGCTGAAAAGCCACATAAATGAGACTTTAAAATCTACTCAAGAGGTGTTAGCGATAAAATTGATAAATGACCATTATTTACGTCCAAGCGAGCGCTATCAGAGAAGATAATATTTAGGTTATTTTTGTCTTATCAAAAATTAAAACAGTGCGAAAACTTATAAATATTAACATTTCGTAAGGTAATAGTTAGTTTGTGTTTTGATTAGTTCGGTCTAAGAAGACATAAAATGAAAGTCGCTGTTGCTGTTGCAGCTTTCTTGGCAACACTAGCCTTGGCTAGTGCCCAAACAAGTAATATTACAAGAGAAGAGATTTTTGTGGACAATTTGATAATTTAATTTTTTTTAGACAAATTCTATGGTTATTATGGCAGTTGGGCTATCTATGGCCAAGGAGATGCCAATTTCCAAATTTATGAAATTGATGCCGTCAAATTCTCCCACATCACATACGCATTCATTGGTTTGAATGAAGATGGTACCATCAACATTTTGGATTCATGGGCAGACATTGACTTGGGCGGTTTTTCAAATTTCGTTGGACTCAGAAATGTAAATCCAAACTTGAAGGTACTCATCTCTATGGGCGGTTGGGGTGAAGGATCGGAAAGATATTCCCGTGTCATCAACGATTACGTTAGACGTCAACGTTTAGTTAATGCCGTTTATGACTTCCTTGTTCAATGGGGTTTCGATGGTTTCGATTTCGATTGGGAATACCCAGCTCAACGTGGTGGTGCTGCTAGTGATTACGTAAGAATTGTTATTTATTTATTTAAAGTTTTGTTTCTAAATTAGTTTTTGTTTTCATACAGTATGCTTACATTGATTTTCTCCGTGAACTCCGTGACCGCGTTGGCAACAGATTCTTGATTACAGCTGCCGTTGGTGCCGCTCCATATTTGATTGGATCCAGTTACAATGTACCAGAAATGAACAGATATTTGGATTACATTAATTTGATGACATACGATTTCCACGGAAGTTGGGACGGTTTTACTGGTCACAATTCTCCATTATACTCAGCTGGTAATGACAATCATGCCTTCAGTATTTCGGCAGCCACAAATAACTGGATTGCAAACGGTGCCAGTGCACAAAAATTGTTAGCTGGTGTTGCATTCTACGGTCAATCTTTCAATTTGCAAAACGCTGGTCAAAACTGGCTTGGAGCCCCAACAAATGGACCCGGTCCACATGGTGGATTCGTAACATACCTTCAAATGTGCACACTCATCAATCAAGGTGGCTGGAATGTAAATTACGATTGGGACAGACACGCAGTATATGCCCACAACGGAAACTCATGGATCTCATATGACAATGCTCAATCAGTCAGAGCTAAAGCCGAATGGGCCCGTAACAACAATTTAGCCGGTATCATGGTCTGGGCCATCGATTATGAAGATAATAACAATGTTTGTGGAACAGGCTGGAATATTCTTTTAAATACAATTGCCGATGTTATCCGTGTTTAAATTAAACATTTTGTAATAAATTAATTAAATAATATAAATTTGTTTTTTATTTTTATTGGTTTTAAAGTCTTAAAAGTTTTAATAAATTACACAATTATATAGCAAACATATAAGCAGTGCGATTTGCTGACAACTTTTCACATTCGAAATTGACTTGAAAAATATTGTAATCAAATTAAATAGTGATAATGGTTTAGACCAAGACTTTCATCGGCTGGTAGTGAAAAATTGTTATTATTTAATTATACTATAAAGTGGTTGACGACTGACGTAGTCGATCAAGAGGTAGTTAGTTTGATCCTCTGTCTGAACGGGAATTTGTTTTAACTATTTGAAAGTCAATTAAAGCCGTTAGTCTGCTCTTTTTACACCAAAGTATGGGCATTTTTGTATTGATTCCTCACTATAAAAAAAATTATGTATAGATGACTGTGTTAGTTGCTGATCCTCTACTATTGAATTGATTAGGTTTGTTTTTAAATCAGACAAAAGGTGTTCATGATTTTATAGAAGATAATACTTTTAATATAAGCACAACTCTAAATTGTTCATAAATCTACCTTACTATCAATCTACATATCAGGAAACCATTTACTGAAACAATAACAATAAGTTTATTGACTGAGATTATACAATCAGCAATATCAGCAAATTTATTTTATCAATTGTTTTGTCCAAATTCTATAATCATAATCATATTATTATTATTATATAAGTAGGTGCCTAATCTATACATCATTATAAATTATATGTTTTTATTATTGTTATGCATGATATTTATTTTTAATCTCTTTCGAGATAATTTATTAATAAATAATTTAGTTTTTATATACAAATCAACATTGATTATCTTTGCTTTTTTATAATTTTTTTTAAAGTGGATTTCATAAGTGGTTTGTGTTAGTGTACCTACTTGGTACTATACAGCGGAGGCTTTACCTATAAGTCCGATGGGGCCTTGCCCCACTTTTTTAAACTAAGAAATAATTAATTTTATTATTAATTATTTAATTTATTTTATTTTTGCTTTAAATGATTTAAAATAAAATACTAAAATGCTCAAAATCAATAGTTATTATATAAACTTAAGTAACGCCTACATCAATACTAAATAAGTTTATATTCGAAAATAAAACAATCAAATTATATTTAAACTTTGCTATAAATAAATTCTACTTAATTAATATATTCAATCCAAAATTATCAAATAATAAAATAAAGCTGCACTAAATTATACCTTGTTACATATATTTAGTACAAAACTACAAAAAACGGGACAGATTTATTACATGATCGTATTTTATATCAGTTTTTTCTATATACAAATTGTGTTTTTATTATTCGCTGAGAATAAGGTCTAGGTGCGATCGGTCCTATGAATGTATTTTTGAGAGAAAAATATATTTTTCATGCTTTACACTGAGCATTTTAATTTTTATTGCTATGTTATAACACCTTACAAATGTTTCTAATATAATAGACAAGATATAGTGCTGACGTACTTAAATAAATAGTAGTCTCGTGCGGTTCGAACTGTATAGGTAAATTTAATCCAAGTTTAACGTTAAAACGAATAAAAACATTTTTGGGCAGTACAATGGACCAAGAACGACTAAATGCTTTAGCCGTTTTATCGATAGATAGAAAGAAATTGAAAATTTCTTCATTCAATATTGATTTAAAGGTAACATTATAACAGACATAACTTGATATATATTATTATTTTATTATTTTGGGCCCCAAGCTTTTTAAGTATCACGAGCCGCCACTGAGATTCGCAATATATAAAGTTTATAATAAATGACATAAATTATAATTTAATAATTATTACCCGTCAGTTATGAAATTACAATGTATATGTACCATTTGCATTTTAATTAGGTACATACACTGAGAAACTGACGGTACCGACCAATATACTGTTGCAGATATAGCAGAACGAACAAGACAATGATGTAATGTGTTGTCTGTTGTGGGTACCAAAAATGCTGCGCACACAACATCATTATACGATCGATGTCAAAATAATCGAATTTGGTATGATATACAGCAAATTTTATATGGCTGTATGTATTGTGTACATACGTAGATTCTCAGAGTACAAAAAATCAAAGTATAAAATTTAATAATTGATTTTAACTTTATACATAAAAAATCGTTGCCATCAACAGTCAATGTTATGTAACTATATATGTAGTGTATATTATTTATTTCTATTTAATTATGCTTTTAGAATTTTTTCTACATTTAATTGGACTAATACCCTTAATTTGTTTATGCCAATTGCACAAAAATATGTACCGTTTATATTCTATATAATATTATGCGAAATCAATAACAGAAACATAGAATGTTTTGTACAATTGTATAGAATGGCAAAAAACTTAATTTCAGTGGGCCCTGGTAAAAGATTGTAACGACCAAAAGCTGATTTTACAAAGAAAACGATTTAAAGTTTTTGTTTTATATTAGCAGTTACTTATATACATTTTTTGGCTAAAGTCTAGCTTAGCGGCAGAGAAGAATTCAGACTCTTGCTTCTAAAAGGGGGGTGGTAACTTAAGTAAATATCTCTTTCAAAATGAGAGGGGCTGAAAGTTTGTATGAAGAATAACGAAATATATATATTTATAGGGGTTTACTTTAAAAACTTGAAATCCTCCCTAGTGGCTAAAGGGAAAGCGATGGACCAAGACCCTTCGAACTAAAATTGTAGCCCTTGTCAAGACCTTTCATTTGACAACATTTCAACGAAAGATGAGGGCTGAAACGTGTACCAAAGTTAGCCCTTATTTTACTGTCATATGTCCCTTACTAAAAAAATATATTGACCTCCCCTAACCCCCTTTAGGGAGAGGTCTCAATTCTGCTGTGCTGGTAAACTATAGAATTATAGATATTATCCAATTTTTTATTTGTAGAAGTGTTATATATTTTGTCAATTTGGCTAATATAAAAATGAATTTTACTTAGTATATATGTATGTCATAACCAGTATGGAGCTGTGGGTAAAGTCACGGCTCTATAAATCAAGAGGTTGTGGGTTCGAGGCTCGGTAGGGCC